>CABHPP010149293.1:4726-29590 GCA_902168425.1 Peromyscus attwateri
AGAGTTTCCAGAAAGATCTAATGGAGGAGAGAAGACTCACTCTGAGCGTGGGTGGCACCATCCATAGCCTGGATGGAGCCTGGAACTGAATAAAAAGGGAAAAAGAAAAGGCAGAGAAAACGAGTCTGCGAATCCACATCCGTCTCTCCCATTTTTCGGACTGTGAAGGTAGTGTGACCAGCTGCCTCACACTCCTGTGGTTACATCTTCCGTCCATGGTGACCAGATTCCTTCCCAAGCCCTGAGTCAAAATGAACCTCCCCTTGCTTTAATTGCTTTTGTCAGAGCAACGAGAGAAGTCACTAAAACCCTGACATCATCATTGTCCATGAGAGTGGCTGGATATGTTAATGAACTGTCATGAATACGTTATAATCACCCCAAGTCTACTGTTAATACTCGAGATCAGTCCTGTCACCCTACATTCTATGGGTTTGCACAGAGGTGTAATAATGTGTACCTACCATTTATGCACTCCACCTAACCATGGCTGCCCCCTCAAACCTCAGGGAACCATTGTTTTTCTTGATAGTTTTCTCTTTTCTGTAATATTACAGTTGGAGTTGTACAATAGGTTGCCTTTTTAATTTTTTATTTGATTTCCCTCATGTGTATGAATATTTTGCCTACATGTATGTCTGTGGGCCGCTTAGATGCTTAATACTCGTGGAGGCCAGAAGAAGGGGTCAGATTCCCTTGGAACTGGAGTTACAGTGAGTTGTGAGCCGCCATGTGGGTTGCTGGGACTCCAGCCCAGCCCTCTTAACTGCTGAGCCATCTCTCCAGCCCCAGTAGGCTGTCTTTATAGATAGGTTTCTTGCTCAGAGCTATGCACTTAAAGGCTCCCCTTTGTCTTATCCCATCCCACCTTTAACTTTTTATGACTGAAGAATGCGTTTCTTTCTGGCATTGTTTGGATATACCACAGCTTATTTTCCATCATCTACTGTAGGATATCTTGGTTATTTTTTTCTCCTGAGACTAAAATTTTACCAACCCAATAAATTAGAAAATCCTGCTTATTTTTATTAAGTAGTCAGTAGTCAAAGTAAAATTTAAACTTGTATTTTAGAAAGGCACACCTTCTTAAGCAAGGACAGGCTCTGCAGATAATTTTTTTCAAGTTGTAATAACAACTTTGGGTTCATACATATCTGGAAAAATAATAATATGAAGGGAAAATTTATGTAACTTCACTCAGAAATAAATAATAGTAATGTTAATATTTTGGTGTAAAACATAATTTCCAGAAATTTAGGTCCTAGCATTCTAAGTTAATATTATAAATGTTTTACTTTCTATCTAGGTGTCCCTCATAAGTAGAACTTTTCATTGTGAATGATCCTGTGTGGTTATTTATTTAATCACCATCTTGTTTTCGAATATTCCCAGTCTTTCGCTGTGGTATAGTTACATCCTAAATATAGCTTCCAGCAACTAACCCCTTATAGTTTTTTTTTACAGTAATTTTCTGGAATTTTAATAAAAATGTTATTTGTTGTTAGAAGAAAGGGGACAAAACTTAGAAGGAATTAGGAATTTTAAAATGTTCAAACCTTTACTTATTTAAAAAATCATGCAGAAAAGGAGCCGTAGCTTGATTTAAGGCACAGTAATTACAAGAGCATAAGGCCCTAGGATATGGCTCAGTGTTCGCGCACTTGCCTGCCAAGCCTGAGGGTCCCAGTTTGACCCCCAGCACTGAACAAAGAAACAGTTAAGAATCTAAAAGTCAGGGAATGTTGAGGATATAGTGAAATTGGTAGAGTGCCTGCCCACCGTGCAAAAAGCCCTCGGTTTGATTCCTAGTACCACATAAAACAGGATATGGTGGTGCACACCTGTAACCTCAGCACTCAGCAGGCAGAGACAGGAAGACCAGGAGCTCAAGGCTACTTTGGACCACGTAAGAACTTGTCTCAAAATACGAAACAAAAACCCACAGAAACGTTATTGCTTCTGTTTTCAATTTTTTGCTTATTGCATATGCTTTAATTTTCATTTATTCCATATAGCAATGTAATGCACCTCTTTCCCAAAATAATGGGAAATAACACCCATGATCCCTGCAGCATTAGTCACAATTGTCAAGAAGCACAATTGAGGTGAACATCAGTGAATGAATGACTAGAGAAATTGAGGCGCATGTATACAATGGAACATTATTCAGCCACAAAAAAAAAAAAAGAAATACTGTTGTTTTTACCAGCACAAAATAACGTAAAGGACATTATGCAAGTGAGAAATGCCAGGCAAATACTTTATGATCTCAATTACTTGGAGAATCTAAAAATCATTGAAGTCAAAGAGGTAGAGAGTGGGATAGGGGCTATCAGGAGCTGGGGGATGGGGGAGTTGGGAAATGTTGGTCAAAAGAAGCCGACTTTGACTTATGATATGAACGTGTGTTGAACACGGGTGCTGGTAGGCTCACTGATGATTTCATTTTGATAATCACTCACAGTGTGTGCTGAGTCAGCACTTTGCACACCTCAAGTATACCCAGTCTTTGTCTGCTAAGTATTTTGTAATAGAATAAATTTTTAAAAATAGGTAGGCAATCCTGGGGCTATAGCTCAGGGGCTTGTCTTGTATGCAAAGCCTTGGGTCTAATCCCCACAACCACAAGAAAAAGGAGAAATACACGACATTACACAAAACAGAGTAAAACCACCATAATTGAAGGACCTCGAGACAATCACATTCATGCTTATTTTTCTAAGTGTGTGTGTGTGTGTGTGTGTGTGTGTGTGTGTGTGTGTGTGTGAAGAGAGAAGCTTACATACAGATATACACATGTTAGAGTTAAATTCTTGTCCTGGATATATAGCCTAGTGATAGAGCATTAGCATTTACAAGGTGCTGGTTCAAATTTCCAGTATCATACATGTGTGCACCCACCTACGTGCATGCAAGCATATACACATTATTAGAACTTCCTGAAGGAGTAAGCTTTCGTCTCCTTGTAAAGACAGGGGATCATCTTGTTCAGTTAAAGTCCTGATTAAAAAAAAAAAAGTCTGAGGTGGCCAAAGTGTAATTACAAAGGTTGGAAGGCAGAGAAGAGAGATATGGGAGTTAATAAGTTAGAAAATTATGGGCTGAGAACAAAATAACCTTCATATTCTTGAATATATGTTAAAACTTTACTTCAAATCCCATCATGAGCCCCTAAGCACCATGATTGCTCACAACTCAACTAATCCAGAAGCAGCAAATGATTCTAGGGGATTGTCCTCCCTTCCTGACCTTCTGGGACCCCATGCTCACGTCATATAATCCCACAACCTGGGGTTGGGGATTTAGCTCAGTGGTAGAGCGCTTGCCTAGCAAGCACAAGGCCCTGGGTTCAGTCCTCAGCTCCGGAAAATTAAAAAAACAAAAACATAATCCCACAACCTTTATCTGTGCCAGTGTTGGTTCAAAACCACTGCTAAGCCTGAGTCCCTCACATCTCCTTTCTTAAAATGTTGATCATAACTCTGGTTCATTGGATGCTTGTCAGCTGCCCTCAGCCTTACTGCCAGAAGTTGTATAATCATGTCCCTGTACCTGGTCTTTTTATTGCAGATATCCCACGACCTCAAGAGCTTGAATTTAATCATCACAACCAGTGGAACTGGTTGGTGTTTAACCTTGAGCCCAGAGTAATGCACAGAAGATGATGATGGTAAGCTGGCTTCCCTTCACACCATGGGTTCATTGGCTGGACTATAAATGAAATGGACAAAAACAGATTAACAAGTCCCAGAAAAGTATGTAACTTGAAGAAAGAGCAGATGGTTAAAGTTTATGTAACGCATCCTCATTACAGAAAGAGATGGGGGCTTGAGGCTCCTGGGGAGTTACCTAAGGCATGTTAGGAGAGAGGAGGAAGTATGCCCTGATTGTCTGCCTGGCAAATAAGTTTCCCAGAAAGAAAGGTTGATCTGGGCGTTGCCCTCTACTTGACACAGAGTTTACCCTTGTACATTTCCTTTACAGATATCTGTCTTCACAAAAGGAAAGATCGTCAGAACTACTACTATATCTGCAGTTTCTCACAATAACCAGCCCCAAATATGCCAAGTATACTTTGGGGTATTATATTTGGTCTCCTATGATCATATTTAAGGGTGATGGGTGGGTCCTGAGCACCAGTAACTGAGCACTGTGGAAAAAAACAATTGGCAGACCACTGTGCACAGAAAAGCTCAGTCTTTGTTATATTAAGAAACTACCTTCTGTGGGGCGGGTTGTTGATTTATAATAATAATCCGGTGGATTTACAAAGTGCACACAAGAGCACACACAGACTTGCACAAAAATGGACATAGTCAGCTTGAGTGGTATGTGGCCACCAACAGTAACTGAAGCAGATGCACAACCCTCAACAGTGAGTGAACTCACCACTTAGTTTTTCTCTTTGGGATTGCTTGCTCACAGTAAAGTTGTCCAGTTTATTGATAGCCAACAGAGGGTTCCAACAAAGAACCATTCTTGTTTTTACAGCTGGGCAACTCCTGACATAAATATTGTGAGAAATTTCCGTGTCAGCACAGAGCAACTTCTAAGATACATTAATAAGAAGAAATAAAAGGTACAGAGGTTTGTGCCGAATTCCTTCTTCTTTATGTAGGAAAAGATGAAGAGCAAAAAGGTGTGTTCATATCTGCTTATATTTTCACAAAGAAACCCCAGATAGGCCATGTGAATCTTTAAACAAGTGGTAACCAGGGTACATATCAGAAGAGGTAATGAAAGTGAGGCTCCAGGCTGGCTGTGGCCTCCCCAACTCATGTTGAAAGTTACGTGCCACTTAAAGAATATGGAGTGAGACTTTTACGGTGCGGTGATGTCATGGGAGTCAGTAGAGGCTGTTACTGTGGGAGTTATAGTCCAGTGTGCACCTGATAAAGGAGAGAGAAAGAGAGATCTGGACTCCTCTTCTGTCTGCATATGCTGATTTGTCCCTTCTGCTACGTCATTACATAACAGAAGTCGCCATCAGAAGCTGATACTGTGTTCTCGACTTTCCCAGCCACCAGAAACATGAGCCGCATAATTGATTGTTCTTTTGTTATGCTAGTTGCTTTTTTTTCATTTTTATATGGTTTTTGTCTTTTAACTGTATGTGCATCTTAGCTTTCCAAAAATAACATTAAAGATCACCAGATGTAATCTAAGCAAATCTATTTGTTTATACCATACAATAACAACAGGCTATTGAAAACCAGCTTTTGCTTCCTGTCACTTGGCAAGCTTGTAAACACCCACCGTTGAGAGTTCAGAGACCTGCAGCAAAGTAGATTCCCTCTGGATCGAGTGTGATCTCTTCCTGGTATTCACAACACAGTGATAGCTGCTTCCTTCCTCTCGGGATTCCGGCTTCTGCTGCCACCCTGGAGGCCCAACCCAGAGCACAGCAGAAAAGAGGTGATGCAGATAACTCTTCCAAGGCTGTTTGACTTCCCAAAAAGGGCCACCAACTGTGAAGCAAGTGTCCAAATACCTGAACTATGGGGGACGTCTCTCATCTAAACCACCATAATTATCAGTCCATGTAACTGGAAGTGACGCTCAACGAAAGCACAAATATGTTAATAATTTTCAAGTCTAAGAGGATTTTCTGCTGTTACATGTCTTACAAGTCATGTTAAGCATACATTATGGCATTGGAACAAATCTGGCAGGTCTTGATGCAAATTTTTGTGTGCCTAGAACTGATAGCTTGAAACAAGTTCTCTAAGAACACTCGACTTCATACAAACCGCTTGCTAAGACTGAATGTAATCTGAAGTGTACAATTAGGCAATGACATTTGCTATTTGCTCAGGCACTATAATTTGCAGTAGAAAGCCCAAACCTCTGTGCTCTGTGATCTGTATGTATTCCAAAAGGCCCCTTTATGCACTCTTTGTACCTTAAATTACCAAGTCTGGTGTATTTTTGAACGCACCTTCCTTGTTAATAATTGGTTCGTGGGAAACCTCCTGTGAAGAGTCTGTTTCTGTGTGTGTGTGTGTGTCTACCTCATCTGTGCTCTGGAGTCAGATGCCCTGGTGGCTGGTCCTCTGACCTTCTCTCTCACCCTCTTCCTGTCTCAGGAGCAGCAACTGTCAGGTGTGGGCTCCATTGTCATAGAACTCTGCGGCAGAAATAGGTTCAGCTGCCTTGTGATAAAGGTACCATGGGCTGCTCTGGCTTCCTGCTCTGAGTGACTCACTCCCCCATTATCTCCCCCAGGGGACTTACTGTCTGTCATAAGGTTTGTTTCTGAAAACATACAGCTGACCACGATTTCATCTTACTTAAGGACTAAAGGGGATTTCCTGAGGATCAGCGTGGGGGAAGGGCATCCCCAAGCCTAGAGACACCGCTCCCTGACTTGCCCCAGTGATGGCAGCCTAGCCGAGGGTGCTGACAGGAAGCATAATTTCCTGTGTGTTGGCTGGGGGTAAAGCAGCAGCCGCAGGGAGCCCTTGCACCTCCGCTGGACTCTGCTTACTTTCCTCATGTAGGAAATGGGACCCAGCCGACTAAGCTCCTCATTCTCTGAGGCTGCAGGTCAGCAACCGCTCTCTGGACAGGAAATGAGTAATTTCAGTGTCGATGGCTTCCCAGTTTCTGTGCATCTTGTCCACACTGCCATCGTAGCAGAAAGCACTATTAAATGATGCAAAAGGAGGATTGTGCCCACATTCCAATCAAACTGTGTTCAGGGGACTCTTAAAGACCATAGACTGGTGTTCTTTATACACTTTTTTCAATCATTGCAAGATGTAAAACCCATTCACAGGCTAAAAGGATGCCTCACTGAGTAAAGGTGCTTGTCACCAAGCCTGGTGACCTTAGTTTAATCCCTAAAACCCACATGGTAGAAAAAGAGAATAGACTCCCAAATGTTGTCCTCAGACCTCCACAAGCATGTCATATGCACATACACACACACACACACACACACACACACACACAAGCAATTAATTAATTAAAAATGTAATTTTAAAATAATGAAAGAAAATTGACCTCTTAGCCTCCAGGCAAACAAAAGCAAGTAATGAGTAGATTCTGCTTGTTGTGGTTGTGTTAGTTACTTTTTTATTGCTATGACAAAGCACCATGGCCAAGGCAGCTTAGAAAAGAAAGCATTT
Organism: Peromyscus attwateri; assembly: GCA_902168425.1. Taxonomy (NCBI): domain Eukaryota; kingdom Metazoa; phylum Chordata; class Mammalia; order Rodentia; family Cricetidae; genus Peromyscus; species Peromyscus attwateri. Next base: position 11,857 of record CABHPP010149293.1, read on the forward strand.
AATTTGGGGCTCATGGTTCCAGCTAGTGAGAGTCCATTGCCATCATGGTGGGGACCAGGGCAGCAGGCAGGCAGGCATGGCACTGAAGCAGTAGCTGAGAATTTAAAAAAGATCTACAGGCCTGAAGCAGAGAAAGAGAGACAGAGACAGAGACAGAAACAGAGACAGAGACAGAGAGACACAGACAGAGAAAAAGACAGAGAGAGAGACAGCTTGAGCCTGCCTGGCATGGTCCTTTGAAACTCCAAAGTCCACCCCCAGTGAACCTTCTCGGACAAGACCACACCTCCTAATCCTTCCCAAAACAGTTCCACCAACTGCAAACGAAGCATTCAGACATATGAGCCTATGGAGGCCATTCTTATTCAAATCACCACATGGCCATTGGCTTATACACTCTACTGTTGATTATGTTTTTTCACTCAATATGGCTTTATAAGCTGCTTTGCAGCTTGGGGGATCCCAGCACCTATCACAGTGATTTTTCATGAGGATTTTCAAGGATGTAAACAGGATATTTCAGTAGCTTGGCCCTGGTTAAGGGCCTTGGCTCTCTTCTTTGCACCAGTTACCCCTGTTAAGAAGAGCACCTAATAGAATTCTAAGGATCAAGATCTCCTTTAGACCTGGACAAGGGTATCATACCATAAGTATAATGTCATCCCTGGCTGAGCCACTTCAACTAGGAATAGGCCCTAGTGCAAAGTTAAAAATACCTAGCTATTAAATAAATGTGATAGCTTTCCATTGCTATAGTGAAATACTTGGAATAATTAGCTTTTGGAAAGAAAAGGTTTCTTTGGGCTCATGGTTGGGAAGGCATCATCCGTGGGTGATTGGTCTTACGGTTTTGTGCCTGTGGCAAGGCAGGGCATCGTGGAGTACACTGCAGAACAAAGCTGCTCACCTCATTTGTGTTCAAGAAGCACAAAGGGAGAAGGCTGGAGTCCCACAGTCACACTCAAGGCCAGTCTCCCCAAAACCTAAAGGCCTCCCACTCAGCCTCACTCCTTAAAAATGTCTACAATATTCTAAATGTGTCACCCTGAGGTCCAAGCTCTTACCACAGGGGCCTTTTAGGGGGACATTCAGAATCCAAACTGCAACACTAAAAACTGAATTCTAGTCTATGATTTTATTAGTCTACAGCAACTTTATTAGGCAATTCCATTGGAGAAGGGATGACTGGCAGGCCAAATTCAGTGTCACATCCTTGGATATAATACTACCATAACAATGCATACCCCTCCCAAAATTTCTAATCAAAACAGGCAGTAAATCTGGTCTGAGTAAATCTGTTAATGTAAATGTTTCATACAAACTTAGCATCTGAGAACACAAACCTTTGTGCACATTAGTGTCCCATACACTCCGTTCATTCTGCTCTGTCCTCTGGCTACATAACCCTCACCTCTGAGTCTCCATCACTTTATTTGCAATGCTTTTCTCCCATGATGCTAGTCTGGGTTGAGTCTTCCACTCTGAATCCTGACGCTCCCTGGGCCATCTTCATTACTTACATAAAAAGATGTTAATTGCTAGGTTAACTACCCATTAGTGGATGTCAGCCCCACCTCCCCCCACCTGCTTCCTGCTCATTCTGCTCCTGAATTACGTTTGTAACCGCAATTGTAAAAAAAAAAAAAAAAAAAAAATAGTGTTCCCTCAGTTACAATTTTTTGTAAATTTGTATTTCACAAAACCCAAACAAGCTTAATGTGTTCTTAAAGCTTGTAAGTGTGAGATTAGTCTTAAATTGTTAAGTTTTAAAACACCATCTAGGTAGGACTAATGTGCTGTATTTTCTAAAATGTGCAAAATCATGCAGGTTAAGTTGGAAGAAGCCAAAATAAGCCACCCTGCTTTGGTATGGGTAAGTCACACACACCTGGATCAGCTTTTCAACACACATTTCCCCCAAATAAATGAGCAATTCTCCTGGAGATTTTGGGTAATTTTAGCAGCTGCCACATGACAAAATTTCTCAAGGACAGAATCATATAATCATGAATAAATATCCATTAGAAAAATGATGCATTTTGAATCTTTGAGGAAAAAAACAAACAAACTACAAAATACCAAGAATTTAGCAATACATATTTCTTACTACTGGGATAGCTTCTCATTTGTTTTGCCAAGAAAACAACTTCAAGTCACTGAGATTGTGTTGGAATTAGCACAGTTCAGACTCTACAACCTGCCTTGCTGGTTATTAATGTGGCTCTCCAGAGTCCTCACCACGTCTTGAAAAGCACTTTCCCAGTCTCAACAATTGTTCCTTTCTGGCTGCCAGCCGTCTTTCAGTCTGCCCCTTCCTTGGTGCCAAAAGTCCCCTGAGAAGGGAAAGTCTGAGATCTAGCTTTCAAAGCAAGCCTATTTACTGAGTTCCAGCAACTGCAAAGTCTTCAACCAAGACTCATTCTCCTGGGCTCTGCTTTCTGCCTTGAAGAATTTTGAATAGCCTCCATCAGTGGGAAAACAAGCCCAGGGGCCAGTTTAGCTTGCCTTGGAGTGGAACGTGACTACTTTCCAAAGTGATGCTCAATCCATTCACGTTCCATGCCCTCTGCAAATCTTGACATTAATGGGAATTGAGAAAGGGGCCACTTTAGCACAGGCATGATCCTATACTTCACTGTGGAAATACTCATCGTTTTACTTGTTTGCTACGGCAGCTACAACAATATATGGCGTTGAGGGAAGACTGCATTTGTTAGTGAAGTGTCACTAGGACAGAATGCTGTAGGCAATCAGCTTACATTGGAGAAAAGGTTTCAGGGATTTCTATCCATGGTTTGTCTGGACCATCTCTTTGGAACCAGTGATGAACACTCTGATGAAAGCACACTACCGTGTGTCTACTGAAGAGACTTCTCATCTCATGGTAGCCAGAAAGCAAAAAGAGAAAAGAAGTCAAGATCTCAGAATATCCCCCTCAAGGACATAGCCCATCTCTCTCCACTAGGCTGTACTCCCTGAAGGCTCCACTACCTCTCAGTGGTGCCATTAGACTGAGGACCAAGCCTGCAGTACACGGGTCAGATGATGGTAGGAAGGCATGCAACTGAGTACCCTTCTGCCAGAACCTCTGAGGGGTTCCCTGAGAACTAAAGGCATTTTCACGTTCTCAGTAGCTTCACCATCACAACCCCACAGTTTCTTCATTAGGTCCTGGGAGTCTCTTGCTATTAAGTCTGTTGTGTTTGAGGGAAGACTATCAAGTGTAGGGAGACCAGGAAGGGAACCTGGTGGCCAGAGCAGGAACAAAACAGGAACTCAGTTCTATCAGGTGTCCACCAGTCCCCCTCTTACGCTCTGGGGACTTCCAGAAGCATTTCTCCTTGGGTGGAATGCTTGTCAATCATTCACTCATTCAGCATCTCTACATCATACATCCACTGTGTGTCAGGGTGTTGCTGATGCTGAGACATGTCCATTAACAAAGAAACACAGGGATGGTTCCCTCCTACTGAGGCTTGCTGCCCTCAGCCTTGGAGAGGGAAAGCAGAGGCCATGGAAGGTGTCCTTGACCAAGCAAGTAATAGCTCTTTGAGATGCTGTATATTGCTCTGTAAAATAGCATCATAATTGCAAAATTTTCACAGGGTTAAGAAAGAAGTAAAGTGGACCATATGTGAAGACGCTTCACCCATACACACTCAAAGTAGCAGCTCACTTGTGTGCTGTTCTGGCAGGGGGTGTCTAGACAACTATAAAGCAATTAGATCTGTAGTAATAAAACCAACCACCAACACTTGCACAGTACTGAAGACATGCCTCATACTTTTCTGGGTCGACTATACACATTGTCTGGTCATGAGTTCTTACAATCCTTACTTAAAACAAGAGGGATAAAACTACCTGATGTAAGATGGGGAGGAAGGGGTTAAATAGTAGGAGGTAACCAAGGAGACTGCAGCTTTGTGTCTCCTGACACTCCAATGCTCTTTTGTGGTTAAACAACCTTGAAGCTGAACTAGGTTCTGTATCAGACAGAGGCTGGCGCCCAAGCACTTCCCAGTTGCAACACAGAACATCCGCAACCTCAGAGAGCCTCTGGCTTCCTTATAATAACATTTACATCGTGGTTTTGAGCTCCTCCCTTGTGGGCTTTTCCAAAGGATCATGGGAAGAATTTCTCCAGTAGCCATTCCAGTCTATCCCTTATTTGAGAGGTGGTAGGGAAGGGAGGAGGCCACCTTACCCTATAAATACACCACTCACCTCATAAATAATTCTAAGACTTCCTAAAAATCCACAATGCCCAGCCCAATGTGGTACTATACCCTTCAGACCCCGCCTCCCACTCTCTTTGAGTGTCAGCTTTGTTTTGTCTTAGCTGAATCTCTGGGCTGACTTCATTGTTGTGAGGACTGAGGTGAAGCCCTTACCTGCTAACAGACAGACAGCAAGCTGTGTCAAGAATGGGGAACTGAAAGAAGGCATGTGGGGGTGAATGCCTCTCCCAGGCACACAGCTAGAAAGGTGGTTTAAGAGCATAGGAGGATGATCTTGAACACTAGACTTAAGAGTATTGTAACACAAATTTTAAAAGGTCTTATTAATTTTAAAAAAATGGAGCCAGATATTGGGGTGAAAACTGAGAGATCAGAGGAATAGGACAAGCCTCAGCCAATCTCACCTCACCAACTCCTCAGCCTCCAGAGAGCAAGTGTTCCTGTTTCCTCAGACTGAAATCTTCTGAGTCCTCACCCAGTAGGGTCTTAGCTGAACTGCTTAAAAGCTCTAGTTCCTGGTCCTCAGCCTCAAGAGAACAAGTTCCTGTTTCTTCACGCCTTATATACCTTTCTGCTTCCTGCCATCACTTCCTAGGATTAAAGGCATGTGTCTTTCCCAAGCAAAGACATGAGATCTCAAGTCCTGGGATTAAAGGTGTGTGCCACCACTGCTGGCTCTGTTTCCAGTGTGGAAACTCACAGAGATCCATCTGGATCTCTGCTTCCCAAGTGATAGGATTAAAGACATGTGTGTGCCATCACTGTCTGGCCTCTATGTCTAATCTAGTGGCTGTTCTAGTCTCTGACCCCCAGATAAGTTTATTAGGGTGTATAATATATCAACTTTTGGCCGGCTGGTAGTGGCATCCAGCACTCAGGAGGCAGATCTCTGTGAGTTCGAGGCCATCCTGGTCTACAAAGAAAGTTCCAGGACAGCCAGGACTGTTAATACAGAGAAAGCCTGTCTTGAAAACAAACAAACAAACAACAAGAACCCCTAAAACCAAAATCAAAGCAAAAAGTATGAACTTCTGGCTGGCGTGTAGCTCAGTGGTAGAGTTGTAGGTTATCTAAGGGCCAGAAACTGAGTCTGTGCTAGGCTGTCATCATGATGTCAGTGCTACAGACATTTAAAAATGTAAGCACATATGAACACACACAGGGAGAGCTGACACATTGCATAGGTTAACAGATAATATTCATTTGTTGTCTTTTTCCCAATTTTTCTATATTGGATTTTTTTTTTCAAGTGGGCAGTGAACTTCATGTTCAGAAAAAGAGAAACACTACTTTTAGTTTTAGAAAAAGAAAAGTCTTTTCTTTCCCACAGAATCCCAAAGGGCAGCATCTAATTAAGTCGCAGGTTAGTGTGCTGAGGGTGACTGTGGAAGGCCCCTGTAACCTAGGCAACCTGAAGGATCAAGCACTGTGTTCTCCAAGCCAGCCTAAGACACCCCTTGGCCGCTACATCCCTGAGATCGGCCTGAGGAGCTGGTTGGTCCCAAGGTAAATTGAGCCCTTTCCTCCTCTTTTGTCTGAGGCTTTAGGTGATACCGAGCTGGGCATGGCTTTCTTAAGAAGCATTTTACAATAAGCAGTGGTGACTGTATCACATGAACCTTCTACCATAAGGTTTTTGTTCTTCTACACTGCCTCACTTCTCACAATCTGTTTTCTTCACCCTCTTGAATTTGACCATGTCCCCCACTTCTATCTGGGCTGTGACTCATCAGTCCCAGAGTGCCCTAGAATAGAAGAAGGGATCCATGGGCCTCCCAGGTGCCTGGGTGTGTGTGTTGGGTATAAAAGCTGGAAGGCACGCTGTATATAACTCAACAAATGCTGGCTATAGTCATAATGATAGTGATGAGGATGAAGGTGGCTGTAGAGGTACCCATCTTTTGACTACTACAACACAACTCAGGGAGCTACTTCATAAAGAAACAAAGTTTATCTGGGCTCAAAGCATTGAAGGTGTCAGGTCCTAGCATCATGATACAAATTCTACTGAGGGTCTCCAAGTTTGCATCCTATCATGGAGGGAACATGTGTGCATCTATATATATCTATGTGCTCTGTCTTAGTTACTTTTCAATTGCTGTGACAAAATACCACGACCAAGGCAACTTATGGAAGAAACAGTTTTGAGGGAGCTTACAGTTTCAGAAGGTGAGTCTATGATCATCATGGTGGGGAGCTCAGCAGCAGGTAGGCAGGCATGGCCCTGGAGCAGTAGCTGAGAACTTACATCCTTACACAAGTAGGAGGCAGAGAATGCTAATTGGGAATGGCAGTAGCATGGGCTTTTAAAATCTCAAAGCCCACCCCCAGTGACACACCTCCTCCAAAAAGTCCACACCTCCTAATCCTTCCCAAACAGTTCCAACAACTGATGACTGAGTATTCAAACATATGAACCTATGGAGGTCATTCTCATCAGACTACCACATGGTCTTTCTCTTTTCCCTTAGAGAGCCACCCACGTTTAGTCATCAATGACCTAATCTACTTCCCAAAGACCATAACTCTGAACACAATAGTTGGATTAATTTCCCTTCTTTTAATATACTAACATAAAACCTTGAATATTAAATTCCTGCATGCATCCACAGAGAGAACCACAGGGGTGGCAATGATCAAGCAGCCTGTTGTCTCCTGACATTGGAGGAAAAACCCCTGATTGAGCCTTATAGAGTAAATTTGTGTGTGGATTCCAAAGGGACAGAGTTAGGTAGAGAATGAAGAGAGTCAGGAGTCAGAAAGGGAAGGCTGAGGAAGCTAGAAAGTGATTATATAACTTACACACATACACACACACACACACACACACACACAGTGGGGAAGGGGGGAGGAAAAGAGATGGGGAGGAAGGATGTTAGAGAGATTGGGGAAGAAGGGAGATAGAGAGATGAGGGGAGGGAGGGAAGGAGGAGAGGAAGAGGGAGGCGGGAGGGGGGAGAGACAGCCTAGTCACGAGGCTGAATTGTGACTCTCTGCTGAATGCAGTGATGTTAAAGTATGTGGTGTCCCGGGTTTACAAAGAATGTTTGCTCAAGAGACCACAAGAATTAAACATTAGCCCTGTCTGTGGGTCTCACCCGGATCAAGTGACCTCAGCCAGAAAGGACTTCAGGCATTCAGCGCAGCAGGGTGGGGCATGGAACCTCAGAACTGACTGCCTGGGCAGTTCTCTGGGTCTGCAAGGATTACTAGGTCTTCCAAGACAGTCTGGGGAGCTCCTGATGCTCCACATGCTGCCCTACCTCCACCCACCCCACCCACTTACCCCACCCCCACGTCAGCATCAGGGAACTCTCAGGCCTGCTTGCTACAGGTAGAGAACAGAAGTATCTGCAACAATTTTTTTTGTTTTTTTTTTTTTTTTTTTTTTTGGTCTTCTGGAAATAGTACTTGTTTAGACAAAATTTCTTATTATAAAAGTAATATATTATAAAAAAATTGAAAAAATATTAAGTCAAAGGTCAAAAATAGAATCACTGTGAGGTTACTATCCAGAGATAACTGCACTGCCCTTTGGATTATTTTCTTTTATTCATTTACAGTGTATGCATTGTACAAACACACATTCATGACAGGATTTATTATATTCCTATTATATTTCATAACATTTGCATCATACTATGAGTAGTTTTATATCCCATCTCTTACACTGATTAACATTTCCTTATGTGACTAAATGTTCTCTGGAGACAGAGATTTTAAATTTACATCCAGTGAGATTTGCCCCTTCTGATACACAGCTTTAGCAGCTTTGAGAAGTCCAGGCTCACTGCTCCTTCAATTTATCCCCACCTGCTTCCTCATACGCCTGTCCCAGCCGCCCTGGAATCCACTGCATTCCTCTTCTTCCCCCTAGCTTTGTCTTTTTCAGAACTCTGCATCTTTACCTTTCAGTGTGTCGCCTTTTGGTCTGGCTTCTTTCGCTTAGCACAATGCCATGTGTATGATGACATACACTGATACTAGTTACTTTGGATCACTGAGCAGTATTCCCCAGTACAGACGCACCACAGATTATTTAACTGTTTATCAGTCAGGTGATGCACATGACTTTTACTTGCTAAATGAATATTCCATCCTGTGGATATACAAAACCTCATGCAGCTGGTCTCAACAGTTCCGTGTGTGTGTGTGTGTGTGTGTGTGTGTGTGTGTGTGTGTGTGTATTTGACATTTTAGGTTGTTCCCTTATCATAAGTAGTCATTAAAAAGACATCATTATGTATACATCTTTGCATTAAAAAAAAAAAAAAAAAATATATATATATATATATATATATATATATATATACTGTACAGGTATCTGAAGCTCTTAACAAGCATGCATTGTGTCTTTTGAAACAGGAACATACAGAAAATAGAAAATACAGATACTTCCAAAAATATATTTAATTATATGAGATTCTATAACACTCCAGGTCACAGTATTTTGTGTTATTATCAAAATAAAAGATAATAACTTTAATTCTGTGGTAGCAAATTCTGCCTGGTAAGCAAGACTGGCTAAATGTCTTGTTTCTTGAATCATGAGCATAAGTATAATAGGATTACCATCTGGGTTACATTGTTTTCCTAGAAGAAAGTGTCTTTAGACACGGGGCTCCCTTGGCCTACACAGAACAGGGTGGACTGGTCAAGGTAGATGCAAGGCTGGCTTCTGTTAGACCTGCACGGCGATTTTCAAATCACATTGGAGAAGTTGAAGTCAAAGCCACTAAGAGAGAAATGACAAGGCCGACATCCCCTGTTGTATAAAAAGATGGGCTCTCCCTCCTCGGAGATGCTGAGGCTCTGGAAAGAATAAGGGAAACAGAGATAATGTCAGTGTGTGACATCTGCTTTCAAAATCATGCCTGCACACTACAGAAGTGTTTAGATAGAACAGAAAGTTCATAAAGCTGAAAGTAAAAATTATTCATTTCCTTACTCCCAGAGAATCACAGCTAATAATTTCAGTTGTCCTTTCAAGAAAGCCGCGCGCGCGCGCGCACACACACACACACACACACACACACACACACACACACACTTACACACACGAACGCACCTCTTTATGTAAATACACACAATGTAATTTGCTTCCTTTGCCTGACCCCACCCCTTGGACATAGTTCATGCTGGTTCACACAGAGTCAATTCATTTTTCCTTGTGTATGAATTCTTATTGTACAAATGTTCCAGAGTGTTAGCCAAGTTCCTTATTGGTAAATAGTGTATCATCAGAGTTTAACTGATTAAAAAAAAACTTGTTCTGACTTTAAAATACCCAGCAGAGACCTGGCCAAATCCCATTTAAACTAAAGAAAGTCTGATCTTGGGAGTTCTTGAAACAGAATTACTGAATTCTTTTCAAACAATTAAAACGTGAACTTTTAAAGTTATAAAACTATCTTGTCTTGGTTCAGAAACAATACTACTGCTCTGGTCCAGTGGCCAGGTTCTTACCCACAGACAACTTCCTTAGGAGGCTGGAGTCCCTTTTTTTTTTTTTTTTTTTTAATTAGCCAATGCCTCCCCCTACTGGACATTTATACAGCTGCATTTCTGATTCGGTCCATGTCCATACTTGAATCATGTAAAATTGGTCCCTCCCCACTTTTTTGCTTTAAAATAATTAACTAATATCTGGATTCATTTCATTTATTTTCAACAAAATGAAATAAAACAGAGCAAAATGCAAGAAATTATGAGGATCTCCCCTCATCTTTTTGCAATTCTTACTTTTTTATCTAGAAGTTATGATTGGTAGTTTGGAGTTCATCTTCTCAGACCCATTTCTGCTGTCTGCCCCATTACCATCCACAAATTAAACACACAGCTTTGTTTCTCTTTGCACTATATTTCTGAGTCTATGCTAGAGGTGTTGGTTTGGTATATTTGGGAGTTAAAGATAGCCACCAATGTGGGTGATAGGAATCAAACTCAGGTCCTCTTGGAACAGCAGCCAGTACTATTAACCACTGAGCCATCTCTCTAGCCCTAAAATTTATTTTCTTAAAAAGGTATAGAAACATCTCCAAGACATACTGTTAAATGAAAAAAGCAAATCCCAGAATCGTATCTATAGTATCATTTATTATAGCCAATACAAGAGATCTATTTCTGTGTTGTGTGTGTGTGTGCATGCACGCATGTATATGTACATGCAGATGTATGGATGCACACATGTGCCATGACAGGAATGTCATAATCTACAAGGACACACAAGAATATAGAAACAGTGGTCTACCTACTTTGAGTAAGGAAACTGACTAAGATGGGAATAAAGAAAAAACAGGGTTCACTTCTGTGACCTTTTTATAATTGCAAATTTTGTTTCAAGCACGTATATTAACTTAAAAACAAACTAGGATTAAGAAGGAAAAGTTCCAAGGTCCCCTGTGGCTCCACTTCTGGAATGTCTGCTGAAGTATTGCTAGGCCCAGCATGGTGTGGGGCACCCTGGAGAGAGCTGGCACAGCTTGCAGATGTCTGTGGATCTTGCACGGACCTAGCTCAGAGACTCGGGAGATGGAGGGAGCTGTAGTACAGAAACAACCTACTGTGTAGTGGACAACTTAGGAGATGTATGGAGAATCACACTGCAGTTCACCTGGGTGCTGCTGATTCCAGCCAATTACTTACGAGTTCATGACACAGTCCGGGTGAGTGGTGTGGCCCACACACATTAAGAACTTCACCGGTCTACAGGAGGAGAACAGTCCTTAAGAGATTACCCAGAAAACTTGCACCCGTTAAATATTTACGATGTGATTGAAAAGTGCTGGAAACACAGAATGCATCACTGAAGATCCCACAAGCCACTCCTTTATAAACACTATCAGGTAGGCTGGGAGTGGGGGCACACCTTTAATCCCAGCACTAGGGAGGGAGGCAGAGGCAGGCAGGTCTCTGTGAGTTTGAGCCCAGCCTGGTCTACATAGGGAGTTCCAGGAGAGCTTCACAGTGGGACCCTGTCTCAACACCCTCCTCACAAGAGCTAGCATTTATCAAGCACTTCTATGTAGCAGCAATGTTGATGGTGTGTTTTATTCAGATCTCATCATTTAACTCGACAACCATCCAATGGAGTTGATCCTATTTTCAACTGCAATCTGCTGCAGCTAAAGCTGCCCACAACAGTTTTCCCATGTCCTCACAACATGGGAAACATGGTGAGTTAGAGAGCTAACCTTGAACCTTTAGGCTCATCCAGACCCATTCTGCCTGCACATCCTACTTTATTAGGAACACCTTTTGGATGTGTACTTTGGACGGAAGGTTAGACTTAAAACACGAGTGGTGATGGCCATGCTCCGGCTTCAGCAAAGAATGCTCAACTGTCTAGTACAATCAAGGCAGAAAATATGAAGTTCCAGGGCAACCAGGAGGGAAGGAAAACGGCAATGGAAACAGGAGCAGGTGATAGTGACACACGGGATATGAATGACAAGGCTACAACAACACCTCTATGGTCATATGACTGGAAAGAACTGAGAGACGTGGGAGAGGTACACCGTCACTCGGCACATGCTCTGTGGTCCCTGCTTAGACTCACCTGCGCTTTGGTGAAGTCTACTGTACATACATACATTTTATTAGTAGTGGTTTTGGGGGTATTGCCTCACTATGTTGCCTAGGCTGGTTTTGAACTCCTGGGCTCTAGTCATCCTCCCACCTTGGCCTCATGAGTGTCTGGGACAACAGATGCCATCTGTCCATACATATTTACGAAAAATAAATGTAGCTGTTATTGTCTTTTACCAAAGACAGGCTTTGGATTTCACCAAATATAATCTAACACGGTATTAGCAGAAACCATCCAGGAGGAGAGAGTCTATGGAGAGATAACGCTCCGCCAGTATCACCAAGGACCCTGATGTGAACTCTGGCTGACACAGGACTAAAGGTGATGTCACTGAATTTTGAGGGTTGGGAGACCCTTCCCTACATTTGTGTTGGCCCTTGTTTGCCTAGCCTTTGCAGTTTTCTTTGCTACCCACGAGCCATAGAAAAACCTTAACACAGAACAGCAGCCAGCGGGAGCTGAGTGAGGCTTGGAGTCCAAGAACCAGCAGCGAAGTGAAGTGGGGATCCCAGGAGAGGGGAGGGACCCAGGCTGGGACCCAGGACAGCTGTGATGGGGAGGGGCATCTGGGTCTGGCCTGACTGATACAGCACGGCCTGGTGACTGAAGAAAGAGCCTTTCTAGAGAGTTCTTGGGCCAGAGGAAAGTGGTGGTAACTCTGAAATCTGTAGCCACAACTGTCCCTATCATTGAGTTGTAGTACAGTAAGAATTGTCTATTTAGATGTATTTCTAATACCAATGCTTTGACTCAGGAAGGAACATTAGTAGGGGATGCTTGGGGATACATGCTTCAAGGCTACACAAAGTTGGGCTCAAAAATCAACTTTGACCTTGAGTATTGACCTTGGGCCAGTTACTTAACCTTTGTGACTCATCTCAGTAGCTTTTGTACTGTGATCTAAAGATGTGGGAACCACAGCCCTTGGTCTCCAGCCATCACACATCAACCAAGGCCGGAGGGAGAAAGTGGACATAGGTATATGATAAATTTCTGCTTTTAGTATCCTCCAGCTGTCCTTGAAATGGACTCAGGAAGGTTCTCCCTGCCCACACATCCATAGGCAACTCAGAAGTCACCATCCATGGCCTTTGGAGTGGATACCTGCGAAACCAACCCTTTGAATCGCTCTAACCCGACAAAGTGGTTATACATAGCGCCACCTACGGGTAGTCATCGATACAACTGTGCTGGAACCCCAGGGCCTCCAGTCTGTCTTCCAGGATTTTCACACTGCCTTCGCCACAGGATTCCCTAAAACACAGACCGATGTAGCTTTTAAAACAAACGGATTAAAGAAGGAGGAAAACGTAGTAGACTCTGTTTCAGTGTCAGCCAAAGATCTTTCGGCCACTCCCGGATGTTCCCTCAAGGGGAACACGGGAAAAGTTCTGGTTCAGGAGCTGTGGCTCCTGGGAAACTACACAGTCAAGCAGAGAGATGAGGCCGCAGGGTTTGGCAATATTCTGCATGCAGCATCAAGGCTCTGAAGAACAGAGACCAACTCTCCTCTGAAGCTCCCGCAAGGCCTTGAAACAGGGTGTGGCCTCATCGCCAAGCTTCGGGACCAAATGGGTTTAACTTTTTTATCTGGCACTATTTAAGCCACAGGGTAGAACTGTTTGCAAAACCAGGAGCCAAGCAAGTGGGGGCGTTATCTTAGGCTGCTTGGCAGTGGCGTTCATTCATGAAAAAGACGAGTTCCACCCTTGCTTATATGTAAACTCAGGTAGTTTCTGAGAAGTTGTAGTTCTTCAAAGTCCTGGTCCTCACTGGTTAGCCAGCACCTAGTTGCAGAAGTGGTTGCTTTTATGGAGAGCACTGGGTTGATTTTGAAAACCCTGGTGAAGGTATCAAGCCTTCAAGAGAGAAGAAAAAAGAAACTGGCTTTGATCCTCACAGATGTGTAAGAAACTCGTTTATCGAAGCTCCCATGCCACTCATAAAGATCAGCATGGTGTTGGCTGGGAGTGTGCCTGCATTCCCAATCGTCATCATTCTCTACCAGCCACATTAGAAGCAGAAGGCCAGCAGGTCCCTAAAGCTAAGTGCAAAGGGCCTTGGTCAGATCATATCCAAGCAAAGCAAGACCTCACAGCTACCACCCCAAGCCCTATAACTTACACTTTGGGTCCCCCGACGTCATGCATGACCCAGATCTCAATTCTTGTGATTTTATCCTTTTGTAAGTATGGGATTTCAAAATCTGCAAAAAACCTGGGAGACAGGGAGGACATTTATTTTTCTTTGTTCTTCCGTGGTGTTGAATCAGTACATGCTAGGCAAACTCTCTGATGTCGAGCCCTGTCTCCAGCCTAGAGAACGTTTCCCATCTTAACACAGTATGATAACTGTCCATTTGGGCTGTTAGTTTGTTTAGACATTAAATTTCTTAAACGTTTCTAGGAAAGTCAGATGTGGTGGCGCACACCTTTAAACCCAGCAGTCAGGAAGTAGAGGCAAGTGGGTCTCTGAGTCTAAGGCCAGTCTGGTCTACATACTGAATTCCAGGACAGCCAGGGCTATTCAGACAGAACCTGTCCCACTCCCCACCCCCACCCCCACCCCCGAACCTATGGCACTGTTTATGTTTGGTGTACATGCACATGTTTGTGTGTGAGAGGGAGCACATGCGTGTGTGTATGTACTTATGTAAGCCAGAGGACAAAATTGGGTACAGTCCAGTCTCTTACTGGCCTGGAACTGGCCCAGGAGGCTAGGCTGGCTGAAATAGTGAGCCAGAGATCCACTTGTCTCTGCTGCCCCAGCACGTGGATTACAAATATGCCACCACTCGCAGATTTTTCCCTTCGGCTCTGGGACTCAGACAGAGGTCCTTATGTGTGCAAGGCAAGCACTCCCACTGACCTACATCCCTCCAGCTGCTTTCCTCACCTTCTACATTCGGGTACTTGCTCGTGTGTTTGTAGCTCTTAATGGTTTAAATGTATAGACATAGCTCTAATTTTTCAACTGTTTTACTTTACCTGACTTTACAAAAGCAATCGTTAAATTGGGGCTGGGATGATTCTCCAGCTTTATTTTGGTATCATCTATGGTGTCCTTGGTATTTCAGTTCTTACCCTTTCACGGGATAGGCTCCTTTGGGTTCTGAGCCATTCAGCATGACATTGATCACCCCAGAACTGTCTCTTGAATACTGCAAGAAGAAACAGTTTTTTGAGAAAATGAAGTCACATCCTATTTTTTTATGCTTTAAAAGCATCTTTTTTTTTTCTTTTATTGACAGTTTTCAGTGGGGGAAATTTGGCATTTCACGTGGCTAGTAGAGATGCAAATTGGTTTATTCAGAGAAGCAAATCACCTTTAAAGTCCCTGACTTCTAGACTCAGTAATTCCATGTTAGGTACCTTAGCCTAAGGATGTGATTTGGAATGCATGACATCATGTCAGCTAGAATAAACTAGGCTGAGCTGACATGACAAACAGCCTCGACCTTGCAGTGGCTTCTCACAAAGATTCACTCTATGCTCCCGCTGAACACTCACCAGAGGCTCCTGGTGGTTTGGCACCTGGTGTTCTCACTATGAGGAAGCCTCCCCACCTGCGAAGTTATTAACTGCCAGGAAGGGAGAAGGCCAGTGACATCACTCTCACTCAGCTCTCATTGGCCCATGTCAGTCACATGTAAATAACTGCATGAAGCACTACAAACCACAGGTGCAGAAAACAAGCCAGCTGTCTCTGGTGACCAATGCGAAGTCCCACCACAAACACTGCACATAAGCATGCGCAGCATGGCATGGCTTGCAAGACGAAAAACGTGCTCACCAGCTTGGAACTGCAAGGGACTGGTGTACAGTTCCCACTACGTACCAACACAACACTGAAGTCCTAATTATTAATGTGCTGCTAGTAAGAATCTGCAGAGGCTATGCAATATCATAGGGAGTGCTTACATTCAAAGTGAAGTGCACAATTAGATGAACGGAAGATGCACGTTGCCACAATATAATTGAGCGAGGCTTAGGGTGTAGCTCAGACATGCTGGCACACAATGGGCCTCGAGTTCAGGTTCTGGTATCATTAAATAAACAGATAAATTAATGGGTGTCTAGGTAGTCTTGTTCTCAGAGCTCTAGTTCAGAGCACATAATTTCCCTCTTAAAATGACTGTTCTAGAATAAAGGGGAGGTGATGGTGAATTATGGGTCACTGAGCCTCACAGGACAGGTTCACTCACTAATAAGATGACACCTGATGCCTGGTGCTCCAAAGCAGAGACCTGTTTTGTGCTATTTGTCTCCAGCTGCTTCCAAAAGGCACTAACAATAGGAGTTAAGTCTTCAAATGCTGATATCTGAGAACCACTGTGTTAAAGGGGTGGCATTTGGGCAGCAGGAACATCATTGGTGATTTCACTTGTCTTTCTGTACCTTGACCCTCTCTATCACCAGCAGTGATGGCATTGACCGTGGGAAAAAAATTGAAAAGTTCTTGGGTATACACGCAATGAAGCTGCAGAAAGTTGTGGCTGAAAATTCAGTCTCTGAAGCTGGAAAGCCTGTTTTCGAATCCTGGTTCACCTGCTTATTACAATTTTAAACTCAGGAAAGTCTTTTGACCGCTTTGCAATTCATTTTCCAAGTCTGAACAAACAGCTACCTCAGAGGATTGAAGGCTGTCAAGATGGGGTGTTTAAAATCATAACAACATTTAGCCTGGGGATGCAGCTCATGGTAGGACCTTCACTTGATATGTGCAAAGCCCTAAGTTTGATCTGCAGCACCAAATAATAATACTAACAACAATATTGATTGACTACTTAGAAGGTTCAAGTCCTGTCATTACTGTACTGGATTAGCTTTGCTCCTGCTTCAACCACCTAGTGTATTCTAAGGGCTTAAACATTGGAGGGGCTGATACTAGTTTCCAATAACAAAACCCAGCTGGAGCACATACCTAAAGTGAGGGAGATTCACAGTGGCATATAGTACAATTCTCTTTCTTTCTTCCTTTCTTTCTCTCTCTCTTTTTTTTAAACTAGGCAAAGAATTTTATTAACCCTTTTCCAAACTTTATTCCCAGGCTTCTTCAGCTTAATTTGCTGCAAAGAATGAATTGTGTTTAAGCAAAAACTGAAAGAGCTGCGGTGTCCAAGGGGCTCGGGCTCAAAAATATTAGCGATCTAGATTTTATCCGATCCATAAACAAAAAAATTTTAAAAAGCAGTCATGATATAAAATAGCAGCTCCTGTAACTTCTGCAGGTGTCACCTTCTTCAGAAGTCACCTCAGTTTAGTTTGCCTCGTTCTTAGACGCCTCATCAAAATTCTCCACCAGATCTGGGGACTTCATCATCATCCTCTCCAGTGGCAAGTGGTGCTTTTCCATCCACAGATTGTTTGGGCAGAGCTTCAGTCAGTCTCCTTAAACTAGTCAGACTGTCTGCTCCGAGCTGGTTTAGGATGCTGGGAAGCATTTCTGTCAGCTGCTTTGTCTCAGCGTGGCCTGTAATGGTGAAGGTGTTCGCTGCCAGAGACGCCTGAACTTTAGGGTTGTTAAAATGGATCACTGTTCCTTGGTTTGTAAACATGTTCACCTCTTCAATACCAGAGATATTGTTCACTCCTAACTTCTTTAAGGAGAACTGCAGTTTTTTTTATCATCTGCTGTGGCTGTTCTGTGAACCACCTTCTTCTTTCTGCAAGCAGTTCCTTTTCCACCAATGCCCACTTGTGCCTGAAGTTTGGCCAGTTTCTCCTGGTTCATGATCGTTTCTTTCATCTTGTCGGAGTGGAAATGGGGCCACGCTGGGGACTAGGGTTCACGCTCAGAGGGTCTCGGGCAGACCAGCTGAGATAAGGCGCACACACGCAGGGACGCAAGATGGCAGCTAGCTCCCTTTTTCTTTCTTTCTTTCTTTCTTTCTTTCTTTCTTTCTTTC
>CABHPP010149293.1:29690-32190 GCA_902168425.1 Peromyscus attwateri
CCTCCCTCCCTCCCTCCCTTCCTTCCTTCCTTCCTTCCTGTCCATCTTTCTTTGTGTGTTTTGTTTGTTTGTTGTTTGTTTTTGTTTTTTGAGACAAGGTTTCTTTGTGTAGCCTTGACTGTCCTAGAACTAGCTGTGTAGACCAGGCTGGCTTGAACTCACAGAGATCTGCTTGCCTCTGCCTCTACCCAGCTCAAATATAGTTTTAGTACCTGTTTACAGGTCTCTCTCTCTTTCTCTTTTTTAGTGATTTATTTATTTTTATTTTATGTGCATTGGTGTTTTGCCTGCATATATGTATGAGGGTGTCAGGTTGACTAAAGCTGGAGTTACAGACAGTTGTGAGCTTCCATTGTGGGTACTGGGACTTGAACCTGGGTCCTCTAGGAAAGCCGCCAGTGCTCTTAGCTGCTGAGCCATCTCTCCAGCCCGTTACAGTTCTTTTACAGAGAGTGTTGATATGACACCTCTATAGAGGTGTTAAGCCTTCCCGTCTCCAGTAAGAACTTTGGCAGCTACTGGAGCCTGTATTTCAGATGAAGCCCTGGGAAAGTAGAAACAAACACTGCTCCCACTGGATCTGGCAGGAGAGTACACAGTGCTCAGCAGGAGGCCTTGTGCTTGGAGGAGGCCCTTGCTTAGCCCTGGTGGAAGGGCTGATCAAAGTCCTTCACCCAATCAGTGGACCCATTGAACACCTGGAGAGCAAAGCAGATGATGGGAGGCAGAGACACATGACTTCTGAAAGGGGAGGACTGGAAGGATGGATCCTGTCCTTTACTTGCTTCTTGATCAGCATGATTGACAGTTAATCATCAGCACTTAGCTAAAGACTTAACCCTCCTTATTTCTAATCTTTATTCCAATGCTTAAGGCAGGGAATGTAAGCTATAAATGACATCATTTTATAGCTACTGACAGCATCATCAACTCTGTGGCAATATCCTCTGAGATATAGACATGCCTTAGGAACATTTCTGTGGCACCAGCTTATTGGTAGCCTACCGACTCTTCTCCCGTTAATGATACTCTGTGGACATTTCTGATACCCACATCTAAGTCTCCGGTGTCCCAGGCTCTTCTGTAGAGATTATTCCCATTTTACACAGCACTAGGCTTTGAAACACTACACATAATCACGGTAAGATAGAAATGCTGATAATGCACTATCCCCATGTATATGTAGCTAACATTTGCGAAACGTTTTTCTCTGCACCAGCCACTGCATTATTATTTTATCTCCTTATACCCTCACAACTTTGTGGAGCAAAGGAAATGAGGCAGAGAAATCATTTAGGTGGAGAGGAGGACTCACAGAAATTAGGTAACAGCCTGGGGTCCAGTCCATAGATTCCACACATGCTCAACACGCACTCACCCATCCCAGGATTACCTGCATGGATGCACTTTTCCAATAGGAGTCCACAGCATTGTTTTCACAGTCTTCTGATGTGGGACAGGACTGGTAATCAAGTCCTAGGAGAGAAGTATACAAATGCCTTTCATATTGGAAATGCATCCATTTAAAGTATTTGCTAATTCCATATTTGGTGTGAGTTCTGAACAATGTGTATAGTGCATTTACCTTCTTCAAGCCTCAGTTTCCCCTCTGGAAAATAAAGAGATGAAGGCAGAGTCCTGCTGGACTGGACTCATAGGCTCTGAGGTCTGATTGTGAGATTACAGGGTTTACTGGATATACATTCCTAAGCCATTCCCTTAATCATGTCATGCCTCAGTTTCCACGCTTGCCAACTTAGGAATAATGATAGGATCATGGAGGATAATGTGCGGATTCTAGAATTCATGTGTCTAAAAGACTTGCAACAGCCTGCAGCAAAGGTAAGTGCTCTCTGCCCATTATTGTTATTATCCACTACTATAGATGCTACCTACTTCAGAGGATTTGGAAAGGACGAAAGGAGATGAGCATAGATGAAAATATCCAGCGTCCAAGGTCAATTCGCAGGTAGAGGAGCTGTTACATTGTGGTGATGTGTGCAAAAGTCTTACCAGAGGCATTTGCCTGTCGACACCAACTCAGAAAATCTCCAACCTTGCCATACAGAACGTCGCACAGGGGCGTAAGGCGACGGGTGTTCTCTGCAAAGCTGGTAACGAGTAGGTGATTATTCTCCCAGAACAGCGACTGATGAGAAACAACCAGGAGTTAAAATGTGAGAGAAAATGAAAGCGCATTGCGATCGTCATCAAGACAAATCAGCAGCCACTCCTCATGGAATCGGGACCTACTGCGAGCCTACTGCTTTCCTTTTCCTTGTTGCTACTGCACGTTTGAAGTGTGTCGCCTCTCTCCTCCCTGTCTTGCAAACACACTGCCTAGACCAACGGTTCTCAACCTTCCTAATGCTGCAGCCCTTTAATACAGTTCCTCATGTTGTGGTGACCCCCAACCACAAAATTATTTTCATTGCTACTCCGTAACTGTAATTTTGCTACTGTTATGAATTGTAATGTAAATATGTTTTGGAGATAGAAG
>CABHPP010149293.1:37190-48210 GCA_902168425.1 Peromyscus attwateri
CTGATTGAAATGACATTGAAGAACAATTCAGTCAGTTAAAAATATTTTTCTAGTCCCAAACTATCTTCACAAATCCTGGAAATATTTGAGTAACTGTTATGAAAAGGAAGGCTTTTCAAGAACAAGAGAGAAAAAGAAGGCTTAAATTGCCTTCAGTGGTTAATAAAAATTAGGATATCAAAGAGGAAGGCTCAATAAGAAGTGAAGAACAAGCCAGGCGGTGGTGGCACACGCCTTTAATCCCAGCACTCGGGAGGCAGAGGCAGGCGGATCTCTGTGAGTTCGAGGCCAGCCTGGGCTACCAAGTGAGTTCCAGGAAAGGCGCAAAGCTACACAGAGAAACCCTGTCTCGAAAAACCAAAAAAAAAAAAAAAAAAGTGAAAAACATAAAAAACTCTATAACATCTTAGATATATCTAAGTTATCATAAACTGTAGAAATACAGATATCAAAAGTACTTCTAGGGAGGGCCCAAAATAAACTGAGGAACATATTTTTGGACTCTGGAAGACAGGAAGTCCTCGCTATATAGTGACAGAAAACTGAGATGGATTTTTTTTTTCTACCATTATACAGGGAACACTTTGTATTTAACAAATTTATATAGTTACTTTAGATTTCCAAGTCAAACACTGAAGGTATGGTTTCTTGTTGCTTTAATAAAGGGTAAAAATGGAAAAAAAAACTGTAAAAACAGAATCAGGAGTGGCAATTTGGGGGGTTTTTAAGCCTGTCCAGACTGTGAAAGATGCTGAGGCTGAGGTCCACCATAGAGAACACATACTTTGGGAAGCAAGAAGAAGACAGTTGTGTGGCTGGGCATTCTTATTTGGAGATATATATTTAAAACTTTTTAAACTATGATAAGATATACATAAAATTTATCTTCTAGCCATTTTTAAGTATGAGCATCATTATCTTAGTGCTTGGTAAGAGTGATGGTTTGAACAGGTATGGTCCCCATTGACTCATGTGTTTAATGCTTGGCCCAAAGGGAGTGGCACTATTAGGAGGTGTGGTCTTCTTGGAGTAGATGTGTCCTTGTTGGAGGAAGTGCATCATTGTGGAGGTGGGCTTTGAGGTCTCATTTATTCCCAAGCCATGCCCAGTGTGTCGGTTCATTTCCTGTTGTCTGTGGATCAAGGTATGGAACTCTCAGCTCCTTCTCTAGCACCGTATCTGCCTACACACTGCCACGTCCTGACATGATGATAATGGACTAAACCTCTAAAACTGTAAACCAACTCCAAATCAATGTTTTCCTTTATAAGAGTTGCTGTGGTCACGGGATCTCTTCACAGCAATAGAAACCCTAACTAAGGCAGGGAAAAAAAAAGAAAAACCTGATCCACAGGACCACCCTGTACTGCCAGGCCCGGGTAGGTAGACACCCACTGGCTCACCTGGTGTTGCTGAGCCTGGGTGGGTAGAAGATACCGATGGGCCCACCTGGCACTGCTAGGCCCAGAGAGGCAGAGGACACCTGAGATGCCCCCATCTACAGCCACGTTGTATGGGCCGGGCATGAGAGACACTGGAGAGGCCCCCACCCACAGCCACGTGGCAAAGGCAGGGCAGAAGACACCAGAGATATCCCTGCCTGTAGTTATGCAGCGCTGGCCGGGTGTGACAGACACTGGAGAGGCCCTGCTTGCAGCCACGCAGCACAGGCGGAGTGGGCACCACTTCGATGAGCAAGTTCATGGTGGAGAGATTGTAGAGAAAGGGAAACAGAATGGCTTGGGCACTATGAAGATAGGCAGAACCGAAGTTGCGAGGTTGGTGAGGAAAAGCCCGATGTGAGCAGCTTATGCTGCCACCTAAGGCCACAGAGATGCCCTGGCCGGTACTACCACCAAGAATCTTGTCTGGGTCTGTGGTCCTGCAGTAGCAGCAGCAGTGGTCTGGGTCCATGTCTGTGGCCCATGCTACCACCAAAGGCCATTGGGCTGTCCCTGGTCTGGGCTCCCTACCACCTGGTTGATGTCTGAGAGCTGTGCAGAGCTGGCCCCGCCCCTCACCAGCTGGCAGCTGGGAGAGCTGGCCCTATTCCTCACCTGGGCAAGCAGGAGAGCTGTCCCTGGTGGCATGGGTGTATGAGAGTGGGTGGACTGTCCAACTCAACTACTACCCAGGCCCAGATTCAGAGCTTTGAATTGGCCCACTCCAACATCTACCCTGTCTAAGAACTGCTGGAGCATGTGATGGGGCCAGTCCTGCGGAATCAAAGCTGTTGGATTTCCATGACACAAGGCAACAGCAGGAGTCCAAGAATTCAGTATTGATAGTATAGCAGAAGCCAGAGACCTTGAACCAGACCAATGACATTTGCAAGTCAATGAATATTTGCAAGCCAAGCTTTTTGGGCAAAAGGGCAGACTGAGTAACACACCTTGACACCGTGACACACTGCAGCTTCCATGGAGAGATGTTGTTTTTTCTTTCTTCCTTTTTTAAATTTTCTTTTCTTTTCTTTCTTTCTTTCTTTCTTTCTTTCTTTCTTTCTTTCTTTCTTTCTTTCTTTCTTTCTTTCTCTCTCTCTCTCTCTCTCTCTCTCTCTCTCTCTCTCTCTTTCTTTCTTTCTTATTTCTTTTTGTCATTTTTATTTTTTTTCCTTTGGCAGGGAGGTTACAACGGCAAAGGACAGGTATGAAGGGATGGGGAGATGAGTGGGGTTGGGGTGCATGATATGAAATTCACATAGAATCAAAAAAAACGATTTTAAAAATCTAGTCATAACAGTGGGTGTTTTGAAGAGTGGTATGATTCATAGATCCCTCACACATCTCAGAAAACAAAAACAGTGCAGAATTGTT
Source organism: Peromyscus attwateri (assembly GCA_902168425.1). Taxonomy (NCBI): domain Eukaryota; kingdom Metazoa; phylum Chordata; class Mammalia; order Rodentia; family Cricetidae; genus Peromyscus; species Peromyscus attwateri. The sequence goes on from CABHPP010149293.1 coordinate 40,007, forward strand.
TAGGAAAGTGTGGGAAGCCAGCTCCCACTTTTTCCTGGGGTGCTCTTAAGGAGAGAGGGATAAAGAAATATTTAGATAGAAAGATAATGTGGAGAAGACAGACAGAAACACAGGATAGCTTTGGCAGGACCTGGATCAATATCCATCAGCCTTTTCTGTCTCTTCAAAAGGGCTTTTTATAGGAATGCCAAGGAGCGGGGCAAAAGACCTCCCCCAGCACAGCCAAGTGCAGACCCTTCCAAACACCTGGTAACCACGCACATGGTCAAGCCATCCCCTAAAGCAGCCCTGCTGGGTAAAGCAAGCTCAGCTCTCACTAGGAAACCTCTTTGGGCCCCCACAAGCAAGCTCTGTGGAAGAAGGTCTCTTTGTAGTGGAGTGAATCATTGTGAGTCACAAAGCATTCAAGACTAAGAAACACTAAGTAGGACTGAAGAAACAGAGAAAAAGAAATGGTTTTAAAAATAGACCTGGGGGTGGGGGAGGAAGGCAGTGGGCTACCAAAATTCTACAGGCAGGAAACAGACTATTAAGATCATTCCAGGACAGACACGTGCTACCCTTCATAAAAACAGATGAATCCACAGGTATAGAGAGCACAGACAAGAATGACAGGCTAGTCCTAGGCGTTGAGCCTTATCTGGGTAGACTTTGGACATGGCTGTCTGGCAACTCTGCTTTGCCTTTCATTTTCTTCCTTTGTGGAGCACAGAGTCCATGGACTTCACCCTACACCAGCTTCATTCATTCCAGAGCGCAGAACTTGCTGTCTGACTTCACAAGTGCACAGATAACCTTGGCCCAGAACACAGTATGGTCAGGACTACCCCCATTTGTAACTTAGGCAGTACAGATACGAGATTTGGGACTTGAACTAATACTGAAATAAGTTCAGAACTGTGGGGGACATTAGGATGGATGAAGGTATTTATCATGTGGGATGGACGTGAGTCTTTGAAAGCCAGAGGATTAGCTACAATCAAGCCGAAATGCCCCTCAAAGATGTCTAAACTCATATTCTGGAGACCTGTGACTATTGCCTTACATGGTAGCAGATTTTGCAGAAGTGATATATATATATATATATCTCAAAGAGCCAAACCCCTCAGTGTCTGAAATATGACTTATGGCTCTCACCAAAACAGCAGCTACAACGGTACTGTGTTGGACCCCATATTCCAAATCCCTCCACATGACACAATGCAGGCCAGGTGCTACCTTTGCTTCAGTGGCTTATACCACAGAGGAACCTCACCTTTTAATATACTGTTTTATCTCTAGACAGATCACTCATTATTCCTGGGACATAAGAAAACAATTCTTACCAAATATCTACAGGCAGGTGGGGTCGGGGAGCAAGCTTTTATCTTTTTGTATTTGTGGTATAATTCTCTCTCTCTGTCTCTCTCTGTCTCTGTCTCTCTCTGTCTCTGTCTCTCTCTGTCTCTCTCTCTCTCTGTCTCTCTCTCTCTCTCTCTCTCTCTCTCTCTCTCTCTCTGTGTGTGTGTGTGTGTGTGTGTGTGTGTGTTATCCTTTACTTTTAATAGAATGTAAGGTCTGCAAAATCCAACATTGCAATAAGGCCAGGCATGGGAGAAATGCAAAGTTAGAATTCACATGAGGAAGACATACTATGTAATACAATTTGCTTAATCAGCAACATCATGAGGATATAACACCAGGCATTGCCATTCTGGATGTGCATAGTGGTTATTGGGTATAATCAGATGGTTATTCTGTTTGTTTTTTTCTGGTAATGTAAACCAAACCCAGGGCCTTGGGCATGCTAGAGCTACACTGAGCCTGGGGTTATATTTTTAAAAGAAGTCCAGAATTAACACACATTCACTTTGTAAACATGACTGTCAAGTGCAGCCATCAGGAAGCACTGGCTCATCTGTTCTGTGTCAGAGGCATGCTGAACACCCACTTACTTTTGTACCCCAAATGTTTCTAGGAAAGCTTCTGGCCTTTAATTTCAACTTCATTTAATTTTTATTGTTGTTGTCCCATCAACATAAAATCAGTTGATTTTACTAATATTGAAATTTGACCAGAAAAGTTATCACACTTTCTTAATAGCAGTGTAACAAAAACGGTAACAGAATAACATTTAACATTATGAAATGATACAAAAGGTGGGTACGATCTCAGGTAACGCAATGAATGTATCTGCTCACAAGCTCATTCCAGTCTAGAACACAGGAAAGTTGCATGACTCATGTGTTTGTGGTATCATTTGTTCTATTTCTCTCCTTTGATCTTAACTGGGTTAAGACTGAAAACTCCACTTCACCCAGGCTAGTTGTTGTGAATGGTAGCAACAGCAGGAGCCTCTTCCTACTTGGCAAAGGAAAGTCCTTTTCTGTGTTAAGGCATAGAGCTCACAAGCCTAAGGGCTAGTAATCGTTCTTCAGAGAATATGAAGAAGTTGTAGTAAGTCACTTTCTCCTTCAAGCTTAACTCAATTCTTGTTGTCTGGGTTTAAAAATAAATGCATCTTTTATGCAACTGGTTTCTTAACCCTAAGCACTGAAATTTCTTTTCTGGAAAGAAATAGTTAAAAATTTTGAGCCAGAGAAGAGAGATGTAGCAACATTTTTAACTTTATTGCTTTCAAAGGGTTTTCATTAACAGCATCCTCTTCAATATGTTTATGTCTCTCTCTCTCTCTCTCTCTCTCTCTCTCTCTCTCTCTCTCTCTCTGTGTGTGTGTGTGTGTGTGTGTTGGAAACACAGTACTAGGATTCACTTCTAACCCTTGCTTGCTACAGTAACAATTCTGCAGTATTTAACTCAGTTCATTAAGAAATGCAAAAAATGGCAGCATAATATGGCAATCTTGTTACCCAAACATCATCTTCAAAACTATTTCCTAAGTGAGATTCTTTTTTCCAGTGAGAAAAATGTGATCCTCATTCCTGCATTCATAAGCTCTGCTTTGTATTTTCCCTTGGGAAAACCAACAAACCGCAGTGTGCTAGATAGGGTAGGTAGGTATGAGTCATTCCAATTTCTGAACCAAATGTTTCAAGAAATCAGCTATTCAGTGAGCTTCCTCTAATAAGGTAAACAGTTTTCACTGCTTCTGTGAGTCCCTGTGCAATTTCTCTGGATACAAAAGCTTCCCAGTGGATGACACAACAGGTCCACACTGAGCTGATACTGCCATTTCTAGCATTTTGTTAATTAACCTGCTATGTTCTCGGTGAGGCTTGCTGTCCCCTCTCTTGTGAATCACTTGTAATTTTCAGTTTAACTTCTGTTGACCATATGCTTTTCTAATTCTTTAAAAGTATCTACGGACTGAGATGTAAGGCTAAATTTAAAAAGCACAAAAATCCTCCGTAAAGTCCTCTTGCCACACATATCTGACATAAACTTTTACGAAGTGTGCAGCTCACCTTATTGGTGTTTTTATTGAGCTGGCTTGTAAAATCTATGCTGCATTGTAATCAAATAATAAACACTGTTTCTAAATATTCTTCAATAGTACAAATTTGAAGGGCGGTCATGTTATCACTGAGTAGAGTCTTCTGCTTATCTACTGACTCATCATCAGAAATTGTCCACACCAGAGCCAAACATGCTGGAAGAATTCCTCCAGCATGTGTGAGATACACAGCCAGTGTGCTGACAGCAAGGCCTTCTCACTCTCAGAGGGAGGGCAACTGGGCTGATAGCTTTGTGTCTTTCTTTGAAAACATTTGAGAGGCTCACCACTAAGTTCAGCATTCTAAGTTTCTGGGGGCCTCTTGGTTTGGAAAGTTTTAAGCTTTCATTTGCAAGAATATTATTACAAACAATACATGGAGGTCTTTCATTTTCAAAGGGTTCTGCACATTTGATAAAGAGCCACTTTAAGTAATCTTCATTATAACCTTTTATGCTCCCATTTTTTTTTTCTGGAATATGGTTCAATTGAAGTTGAAGCTAGAAAATTAAAATCATTATTCTTCTCCATTATTGCCAGCATTCATACTCAGAGATCCAGAAGTTGAACTTACTTAAGTATGTGTATGTATTCCTTTTCCTTTTAATAAAGAAATGGCTCATCTTAAAAGTAATTCTTTCATTTTAACGGAAATGTCATAGTTGTCACTAATAAAAACAAACAAAACAGCTTAAATAACAGTTCCAAACATGCTCTTAAGGTTTGCAACTGAATCCCTTGGGTATCTTAGACTTCACCTCTACTTGCAAGTCATGGTGATGGAAAATTAGAGTGCACAGCATTACTTTTGCTTTCATGAATACTAAATGACATCCATAGGCAAGTTATTGAAAACAATTTCTTAGCCAATGTAGTCATCGTCTCTCATTCTTTTCTATTGCATTAAAATTGACCCCAATAATCCTGGGCGTGAATATTGCAAAATTCAGGCAGAGGACTTATGCAAAACATTCTGGTACTTCGTGTTTTATTTTGTTTTTGAAAAGTTCATCATATGGCCAACAACTGATTTAAAGACTCAAGAATGGGTCAAAGACATGCTGTGATATAAAAAGACATAAACACTGATACAATGACATTTTGTGATGTCTGCTACTTGAGTGTCTGTTTGATGATGAGAGATTTACAGATCTGCTGGACATTGCATATTCGCTTAGGAACTTTTTGAAGTGGTTGGAATGCATCTTAGATTTTCATTGCTGATGCCTTCTGATGGGAGAGTTTTAAGATTGCTTGTTACAGTTGGATCTAGTGAGAATAGAGTGAGGTTTTCCATGGTCAGGTCAATTATCAGGTTGAAGTTGGTGATATATTTTCACAGAACTTTCTTGAATGCATGCTTGACCTGTGTAAGACCACAGACATGACAAGAAAGAATCACAACACAAAGTAATACTATAGCCAGCCTTGTTCTGACTGGTATATTCCTTTTGCATGTAATACTTTGTCTTCTTTCAGGCACATCTCATTATGTTGCCCAGGTTGGCCTCAAACTGGTGATCCTCCTGCCTCAACTTACTGAGTGACTTGGATTCCACCAGGTGTGCACCACTATCCCTGGCCTTTTCTTGCTTTCTCAACAATTTGAAATCCTTTTCATGGTTTACAACCTAGCTCAAATGCCATAGAATTCAACAAATAAGTACTTAAGGTGTTGGGCACTACAGACACAAAACAAAATTAATATTTTCATGTCAATAGACATATGCTCAGCTGTTAGTGTGAACTAGAACTAAGTGACTAATCTTTAAAATAATGCTATGTGAACAGAATAGCTGTACAGAGAATAAAAATTCTTGACTAAAATTATGCAGAAAACCACACACAGGATATATATAACTTAAGAATTAAAGCATAAAGGTGTGTGGAAAGTAATTACTATGGTAAGAGGTTCATGAGCAAAATAATGGGACCGGGTGGAAATGATAAAGGATTTCAATTGTTTAACATTGTTTCTCCCGTTGGGTGAGTACACATACTTTCGTTTCTGTCTTTTTTCTAAAATGGTCTTACAATGTTTTAATGCATTCGTAAGACTTGGTGCTTTCCTAAAAGCAATGCATATCTGTCACACAACCACTAACTTAAAACTGCCCTCCATCACTTGCATTCCCCTCCGTCTTCCTATGCTGTCCTTATACACGAAACCTTAAAGATAATAACTTCCAGGTACCAGCTGCAGGTGTATTAGAATGTAACCATCTTCTCAAGAGATTCCTGACTGGTTGCCTCCTGACCTCCAGGGACCCAGCTAGGACTGCAAAGAACTTCAGCCTCATTAAATGAGTCCATCTGTGTATATGTCCCCTGGGTAACCAACTGCTGCCTCATTCTCACAGCAGAACTTAATCCATCCCTGAGCAAACCCAGAAGGTCACTCTTTCTGGTCTATCCTCCTGCCTTTCTTCTTCCTTCACACCTCCAGCTGCGGACCTCACACTTAACCCAAGTCGGGGCAATTCAACAGGCCCTGCCTCATCCCGAAACCCCTTTGGGGCAAACCGGGACTAACCCTCTGCGCATGTGCGATTCCGAGTGCCGGGCAAGGATCCCATTCCCTAAGGATCCAGAGGCTCTGGCAATGTTATCGCAGTATTTCCTCCTCTCGCGGGAGTTTTTTGAAGGCCCTGGCGGTGACAGAGCTTTCAAGATCTGAGTCTGAGGAGACTGTGGGAAACTAGAATACGAGGCGGTCGCTGCTTGTGGCTGCGGCGGACAAGCAGCTGCCCGTGAAGGAGGCAGCCAGGCTGATGGTGGCGCTTGTCTGGACCTTGCTCCGCTTCCGGGTCCAGCTGCGAGCCAGGTGATAAATCCCAGAGTAACCCACAGTCCTTCTGCAAACATCGTGGAGATTTTTTTGATATCTGAAATCTGGTTTATCTTGTTAACTTATTTAGAGTACTATAGCGTTTTTAATAATCACAGTAGACCTGTGTGCTCTTTTAGGTTAAGTCCACCATTGACTTTTAAAATAAACTATAAATGTATTAACTAGACATACATATGTATTTTTCCCTGTAATGATTTTAATAAAACACATTTCTTAATAACGAATAAGTCAGTGCAAATTAATGCATCTCTGTCACAACCCATATTATTTCTGGTTGACTTATTTGTAGGCTTTTACTACTGTTTAAAAGGGATAGATTCTGATCCTTCTGCCAGGGGGACCTGCCTCTACTGAATGTACCAGGCTTTGCTGACTCCCATGGGAGGCCTTATCTTTTCAGAAGAGGGGATGGGGGATGGGTTGGGGGGAGAGAGCTGGTGGGGGGAGCAGGAGGAGGGAAGAGAGGGGGATCAGTGGTTGGTATGTAAAATGAATAAAAATTTTCTTAATAAAGAAGAAAAAAAGTAGAGGGGCTAGAGATATGGCTCAGCCATGAAGAGCATGTATTGATCTTGCAGAAGAGCTGAGTTGGGTTCCCAGCATGACCATCAGATGGCTCACAAACACCTGTAACTCCAATTCTTAGGGATCCACTAACATTCTCTTCTGGCCTCCAGGCATACACACACACACACACACACACACTTTTAAAAATGGAGGGAAAAAGTTGGGCACAGAAGTTTGAATCTCAACTCACACTTCATATGAGCTTTAGAGCATTTCTTTCTCTTGAGCTGCTAATTTCATAATTTGAGAGGTTCACTCCACAGAAGTCTAAAAGCTTCTAATGTTCTAAAATAAGTTAACTTACTATGGTTGACAGTATTTGCATACTTTGCAATATCTCATAGAGAAGACTTCAAACATTCTCAACACAAAGAAATAGTAAATGTTTACTGTAAGGGACACCAGTTAACCCCAATCTATTAGGCATTGCACATTGTATACACATGTTGAAATAGTACATAGTACTCTACAAATACATACCCATTGTGTGTCAATTATGAGTTAAAATGCTCTTTGATTTTTAAAACCATTTGTTGATTAGTTGATTAGCAAATATTTATTTTACATGTCTCAAACTATATAAAAGGAAATTCACTGAGAAGACTCAACCTCCTCTAGTCCACTTTTGTCTTAATTATTTTTTATTGACTTTACAAAACACTGTGACCAAGGCAATATAGAAGAAAGAGTTTATTTTGGGACTTGCTTATAGTTTCCAAGGATAAGCCCATGACCAACATGGCAGCAGGCGGCATGGTGTTGGAGCAGTAACTGAGAGTTTACATCTAATCCAAAAGCACTAGTCAGAGAGAGAGAGAGAGAGAGAGAGAGAGAGAGAGAGAGAGAGAGAGAGAGAGAGAGAGAGAGAGAGAGAGAGAGAGAGAGAGAGAGAGAGAGAGAGAGCGAGAGAGCGCTAACTCAGAATGGCATGGGCTTTTGAAACCTCAAAGCCCATCTTGGGTGACCTGTCTCCTCTCACAAGGCCACACCCCCTAGTCCTTCCCAAACAGTTTCACCAACTAAACCACTACACCATCCAATACTATTCCTGATAGTCTTCTACAGGTAATCATTTTCAATTAATGTCTTGCTTATTTTTCCATTCTTCTTCCATTCTTACGTAGATGCAAGCAAAAGAGAATATATATTCTTTTTATTTTGTTGTTGAGATGGTCTTGTGAACTAGAACTCCCTATGAAACTAAGAATAATCTTGAACTCTTGATCCTACTGTTTCTAATAATTATTTTTTGTTTATTATCACAATTTTATTATTTTAACTTTATTTTTTTCTTAAGTGTTTGAGTGTTTTGATTGCATGTATCTTTGTATACCATGTGTGAACAATGTCTGT
>CABHPP010149295.1:2468-13317 GCA_902168425.1 Peromyscus attwateri
GGCTCCCTGTTTTTGAACGTCAGTCTCTGAGTGCTCCCTCTCCACTCTACATCCTCAGACCTTCTTGGAAAATTTCTATTTATCTTTCAAGCTCCGTGCTGTGAACTGAATTCTCGGGTCCCTCCAAATTCTACATGTTGAGCATGGACCACCCCCTCCCCCATAAAAGTAAGCATATTGGAGGGGGGGCCATTGGAAATAGACCGAGATACACAACAGAGGTACAGCCTCCGTGATGGGAGTGCGGCCTTTACGAGAAGACAAGATTTCCCTTTGCCCCATTCTGTCTCTCTACCGTGAAAGGAAGACAGGAGGAAACAGCCGTGTGCAAACCAGGAAGAGAGCCCTTATTTGACACACTCCATCTGCCAGCACCTAGAAGTTAGCCTTCCCAACCTCAAGAATTACAGCAAAGAAACTTTGTTTAAGCCATCCTGGTTATACGCTTTTGTTACAGCAGCCCATCCTGACTAGGACACTCTGCCCAGTAACTTTTCCCAGTGGTCCTCACCATTCCTTGTCAATGGCAAGTAGTATCTGGCATTATTTTCATTAATGTAAAAAAAAAATCTTGCATCTTTCCCAAGATATACGTATGTAGTTCTTTATTTCCATAATTTCTATTTTTTCAAGGTTCTGTCTCTGAAGTTTTTCATTCACGTTTGAAAGCGTTTCCCTAATTTTGCCCAACTGTCTGCAATCTTGTAACTCTCAATAATTTCATTCAGCACTCTTAAATTGTTTATCAGGGACTTTGTCAAATTGTTTTCTTTTCTTTTTTTTTTTTTTTAAAGATTTATTTTATTTATTATGTATAGAGTGCTCTGCCTGCATATATGGCTGCAGGCCAGAAGAGGGCGCCAGATCTCATTACAGATGGTTGTGAGCCACCATGTGGTTGCTGGGAATTGAACTCAGGACCTCTGGAAGATCAGTCAGTGCTCTTAACCTCTGAGCCATCTCTCCAGCCCCGTCAAATTGTTTTCTTTGGGAACTGCCGCCAGCTCACTATTGTGTTCCATCGTAGGCATCATGTTACCTTACACTCTGTGATTAATACATTCTTATAATCCTGTATTACTATTTCCACATCTGGTAGATCCATTGCCTCTATACTTTTATAATAAACGGCTGGTGTGCCATACTGGTTTTGGTTCCAGCTGAGTACCATAGCTGTACTGGCTAGTTTTATGTCAACTTAACACAACTATAGTCATCTGAAAGGAGGGAACCTCAGCTGAGAAAATGCCTCCATAAGATCTGGCTGTAGGGCAATTTCTTAATTAGTGATTGATGGGCGAGGGCCTAGCCCATTGTGGGTGGTGCCATCCCTGGGCTGGTGGTCCTGAGGTCTATTTGGCTGATCAAGCCATGAGGAGCAAGTCAGTAAGTAGTGCCTCTCCATGGCCTCTGCATCGGCTCCTGCCTCCAGGATCCTGCCCTGCTAGGGTTCCTGTGATATGGAAGTGTAATCCAAGTAAACCCTTTCCTCCCCAACATGTGTTTTGGTCATGGTGCTTCTCTCAGCAATAGAAACTCTAAGACAATAATGTAATCCATAGATTGTTTTGGTTTTGGCAGCAGGATCAGAGGGAGCCACTGTCTCTTGGGCCCATGTGGCAGTAGGGACGCTCTCATAGCCCTGGCACATAGGATGCACACAGCAATGAGGATGGGGTGCCCCCTGTGTGCCCACTCCGGTAATGAGGACCCAGGCGGTAGGAACCGAATAGGAATGTTCTCAGTCATACCATATAGGCTTGAGTACTGGGGTCACAGTTGGTCATCAGGGTTCAGTAGGGTTCATGATTCTAGAATCTCTGTGACAGTGTGGTAGAATATCTGTAGAGCCCAAGGATGGGGATACACAGGGGTTTCTGACCCCCGGGACAGTGTGAATTTGGATAGTAGCTTCCTTCTCAGGACCGTGGCAAGTACAGCATCCTGGCCTCTGGGGGCTGCAGCAGGGACATGTGAGAGGCCGACACAAAGCCACTGAGAAGACGCCATGGAGTTTTGGGGGGAGGGGTTGTTGTTGTTGTTGTTTTTTGGTTTTTGGTTTTTGTTTTGTTTTGTTTTGTTTTTTTAACTGTGCTGGGACTGTGATGACTGTGGAACTTTCCGGGCCCTGGCTTGCTGGTGTCTGCCTGACACAGCTTGCTATAACCCCCTATCCACCTTCTCCACTGCAAAGATGAGCCCTCTGCAGATGGGGAGTCAGGGTGGAGGTTGCTGGTGTACTTCATCCCTCGTCCTCTGCTGCCATCCTACACCCTGGAGTCTGATAAGGTCCCAGCCCCTCCCGTTCTGAAGACCAGCTTCTTTCTTCAGTCATCTACCCCAAGACATAGCTACTCACCTATAGCCTCGGTTCTTCTTTGGGAAGAATCCAAGCCCTTGACACCTCTAAACGACTGTCATTTCCCAGCTTCTAGAGTATTCCAAGACACTCAACACCTACAGGTCACAGGGTGACAGGTGTGTGGGCAGAGCCACTTTACTTTTCCCAAAGCAGGGAAGCTAGAGCTGAAGATGTATCCTGAGCTGGGTTGATCAGGACAAGGCAGACCTGCAAGACGTCTGTGTCCATGTCTCCGTGTCTGTGAGTTTTTCACAGGTGTGCATGCATGCATGTGAAAGCCAGAGGAGATCAGCATCTGACGTCATTCCCCGGGTGCAGTCCATCTTGTGTTTTGAGATAAGGATTCTCATTGGCCTGGTACTCACCAATTAGGCTAGCCCTTAGAATCCACCCATCTCTGCCTCCCCAGCGCTAGGATTACAAGTGCACATCACCACATCTGGCTTTTTATGTGGGTTCTGGGGAACAAATTCAGGTCCCCATGCTTGCGAGGAACTAAGTTATCACACCCAACCCCCAGATTGACTTTTGTTCCCATTGTTTTTTTTTTTCTTTCAGTGAACACATGGCACAATGACTGGCCATTAGACTTAAGTAAGAGGTTCTTAGAAGAACTCAAAGCTGTCGTTTATATAGGGCTTGCCAATGACCACGGCCCATTCCCAGCCACTAACTCGATGTCACCAAATACTGAACGAGGAAGAAGGGGAGGTGTGTGCATTGATACTGACTCCTGAGGAGGTGTCTCCAGGATCCAGCAAACCACTCCATAGATAACTAACATCCAGGAGGAAGTGGCGTTCAAGTATTCGCTGATCTTTCAATTGGTGGATCTGGGGGTAGGTAGCTCTGTGTTATTATGACTTTTGTTTTCTTGGTAAACCTTGTAACTTACAAGATTTAAAACTTCGGAAGCCCATGAGCACCATAAACCTTCCAGGAGACACCTTAAAAATTAATTGAAACCTCCTGGATCCCATAGTCACTCTCGGGACAGACCTTATATCCACTCACATCTTATCCACTTACATGTTCACTGACTGTCCTTGTCTTCACTGGCCCTCTGGCCTTCAAGTTAATCCTTCTCCCTGGATCACCACCCCTTTTGTATTCAGGAGTTAAAAAACAAGACTCCCACACTTTCTCAATAATATTCTTACTAGAAACACCAGGAAACTTAGCACCAAACTTAAATTCTTCTCTGGTTCCTCTACCCACCTCCTAACACTGCCCAACCCCCCCCACACACACACACAGGGTACTCCTTGCAAATTACTACGCACTAAATTGCCTCCCCTAAAATTTATATGTGGAAGCCCTAATCTTCAATGTAACTTTATTTGAAATAGAGTCTTTAAAGAGATAATTAAGGTTAAGTGAGCTTGTAAGAGATGCAGCACCAGTGTCCTTAGGGGGAAAAAGAGATACGTAGGAGGTGCACAGATTGGGAAGGCCACCCAAGGACACAACTAGAAGGCTGCCATCTGCAAGCCAAGTCCCCAGAGGAAACGATGCTCCTGGCAACTCAAGCTTGCACTTGGAGGTTTGAAAACTGTTATAAATTTTTGTTGTTTAAACCATCCAGCTACAGCATTTTGTTACGGCATCCGGAGGAGAGTCATATACAAACAGATGTAGAATAGTTTCCCACATTTCCTGGTTCTTCTCAGTAAATGCACAAACTAGTTATGACCCTAGTAACACCCCCCTCCCCCCTCCAGCACTTATGTGGCTGCATTTGCAAGCTCACAGTTGCTCTGCTCTGATATTGGCTGTACTTAAAGGTCACCGAGAAGGTTAATGTTGGACAAGCGGCAGAATATTATAACTCGGTCTGAAATAAAAAATGAATGTCAGTTTTGTTTTAAGATATTTATTCATTTTGGAAACTTTCATCAATAGCATAACATGTTCTTTTCATGTATTGTATTAGATTATTATTAGATTTATTAAATTTAATAAAAAATTAACGAGAACTTGCAAAGTTTGTTGAAGTAAACCTGGTATTTCACATAACTCTCTACTTACTTCTAACCTGCTTCTGAGGACGCATGAAGGACGAACTTAACCAAATTGCAAAGTTGTTTCTCTCCAGTGTAAACAGCTAAAGAATGAGTAGGACTCTAATTTCAATGGCGAGTATCATTTGGCCCAAGCAGACATTACAGAGCACGGTCTGACTAACTGTAGATCTGATCAACACAGTTCCACATGCCAAACCCCCTAGTCGCTTCCATGAAGTTGCCAGTAAACCCAGATCTCTGGCCACCACCTGCAATCACGCAGGTGGTTTGTAATTAAACTGTTGTTGGTGGCTAAGAAAGCGCTAGCGAGTTTGTGGTAGGAGTTAGGTAACAGGCTTGCTCCGGTTTTCAGATCACCTTGACTGGGCATTTCCACCCTGCTTCCTGCTTCCTCTGGTTCTCCAGCCTCCTGCTACACAGAAGAGCTTTCTGGAATAGAAATCCAAAGTGGTTGCCTGGCGTCTCCACCGCTGGTGCTGACTAGGATCCCATGAGTGTGTCTTGAAACTAATGAACATGTCAGAGTCTAGGAACAGTCAAGACCACCAAAGAGGAACGACAAATGACTTAACAAGAGACGAAAGTACGTTCTGTCTCATGGACGACTGAAGAATGTGGACTAGCATTTTGCCACTGTGACAAGTCCCTGAAAAAACAAGCTAGTGGAGCATTTAAGCCTCTAAAACCAAAGGCTCAAAAGTCCTGGTTTCAGAGGCCTCACGACCCAGCCAGCTCCCCGACTGTTTGTCAGCTTGAGGCAAGGTGAACATTAGGCAACTCATCTCCTGGCCCACGGGAAGGAAGGAGTGAGCTAGGGAGAGGGCCAGGGACAAGGTATAGTTTTCTGGGATAGGCCTCCAGTGATCCACTTCCCTCCAGGGGCCCACCTCCTTTCTTTCCGCCATCTCAGTAACGCCACTGTATCATGAATCCATCCTGGAGTTAGTTTCTTGGCTAAGCCAGAGCCCGCATTTCAATCACCTCATGTGGCTGAAAATGGAGCTCAGTGGTAGACCTCCTTCCTGTTATGTACAAAGTCCTGAGGTTGTTTCCCAGCAATACACACACACACACACACACACACACACACACACACACACGTACACACACACGCACACGCACACGCACACGCACACACGCACGCACACAGAGGAAAAGAAAAGTAACCGTCTCTCAGTGGTTGGACCTACTGTGGTGTGAATAAGAATGGCCCCCATAGACTCATATATTTGAGTGCTTAGGGAGTGGCATTAGGAGGTGTGGCCTTGTTGGAGTAGATGTGACCTTGTTAGAGGATGTGTGTCACTGGGGTTGGGTTTTGGGGTTTCAGAAGCTCAAACCTGGCCCAGTGTGACTCTCTCTTCATGCAGCCTACTGATCCAGATGTAGAACCCTCAGCTACCTCTCCAGCACCATGTCTGCCTGCATGCCACCATGCTTCCCATCGTGATGATAATGGACTAAACCTCTGAACCATAAACCAGCCCCAATTAAATATTTTCCTTTATAAGAGATACTGTGGCCATGATGTCTCATCATAGCAATTAAATCCTAACTAAGATACCTACCAACTCAGCTAGGGGAAAACTTTTAGTAATGAGCTTCCCGGGTAGTTGATTCATATCCAAACTATAACAGCATATTAAAAAGTAGTATTTACCACTTGCCTAGTTGTCACATTTAATAAAACAATGGATATTTAATATAACGCTCTTGGAATAATACTGATAATACTGGGGAACTGTTTGGAAACTTGTGTCAGAAACCTTAAAATTGCTCATGTGTTTTTCACTTCCAGCCAAGATGGAGTAAAAAACATTCAATTTCTTCTCCCTCATGAAATTACTGAAAAGAAGAAGTCAAAGTCCACATATGTCTAACAAAGAGTTTCATAGACCTCAATCTCAGTCAGTGACGTTACAATAATCCCTGAAAGACAGGAAGTGAGCCCTATGATCTCTGAGCGACCTTAAGAATACCCAATCATCCTACAGTGAGTGGTGGGCCCAGAAGGACTCTGGAAGCTTCCCAGAGTTGAATAGAGGAAGACGTATATGCATGGAGACCACAGAAACTAGAATTCTCAGATCAAAGTTCTGGACAGACAAAAACTTTATGGAGGATCCTTCACCATTACCATTTGACAAAAGGACGTGCAGAAACATCCAAAGACTCTGGAAAGAACCATTTGATGGGACTAGAGTTCAAAATGCCTGGCACTCATGATCCATAGGATGTGTTCCCATGATAAACAAGGAAATATAATGATAATTCACAGGCACACCAAAGAATCTTGTCCAATAGAAGGAAATATGCCTCAGAATAAGTACTATTCCAGGCTGGTTTACATATACATATATTATTTTTATTTTTTTAAGGAGCTTGAACAAAGGTATGTGTTGTTGTTTGTTTTTACTCTTTTGGGGGGCCTGCCACCCAGCTCCCAAACAAATCACACACGGAGGCTTATTCTTAATTATGAATGCCTATCCTTAGCCTGGCTTATTTTTTGCCAGATTTCCTTAACTTAAATTATCCCATCTGTCTTTTGTCTTTGGGCTTTTCCCATTCTCTTACTTCTGTAAATCTTACTCTTACCCCGTGGCTTGCTGGTTGTGTAGCTGGGTAGCTGGTCCCTGATGTCCTTCCCTTCTCTGGCTCCTCTTCTCTTCTTTTCTCCTCCCAGATTTCTCCTTCTATATATTCTCTCTGCCCACCAGCCCCACCTATCCTTTCTCCTGCCTTGCTATTGACCATTCTGTTCTTTATTAGACCATCAGGTATTTTAGACCAGCACAGTAACACAGCTTCACAGAGTTAAACAAATGCAACATAAACAAAAGTAACACACCTTAAAATAATATTCAGACTGACCAGGAAACTCCTTCCCTGTTGGCTAGAGACATGGCTCCAGGATGTACTGTGCAGGTTGCTGGGTGGAAAAGATAGCAATGTATGGAATAGCATAATCCAGGTCAAAAGCCCGATGTCTGAGATATCATAGGCTCTAGGGTGGAAGCTATTGTTTTCATTTTGCTAAATGGTCATGTTGTCAAATGGCCTTCTAAATATTGATGTTTATACCCATAGATTGACTGGGGCTGCTCCCAGCCTTGGTCAGGGAAGCTTCTTTTCATTGTGGGAAGCAGTCTGTATAACGGTACTTGTATGTATGTTTTTAGGGCCGACCATTTGATATTGAATAACCAGTTGGTGAGTTCCTCTCTAAGGAAGACTCTCCCTCTCTCTGCATCCCTTAATTGCCTGTAGTTCTTTGTGGAGGGTTGAGGCTTTATGGTATTTCCCCCACCAACCTTAGCGTATCAATTGCTGTCATCCTTGTTCAGCAGCCATACAGGGGAGACTCTATGGGTGTAGCTTCTGACATTCCTAGGAGACACAGTCTCACAGCAAACTCCCTGATCATCCAGCTCTAACAATCTTTCTGTCCCCTTTTCTGCAATGATCCCTGAGCCTTAGATGTGGGAGCTGTGTGGTATGTGTATCAGTTGGGACTGGGCTCCACAACTCTGCATTTTGGTTGGTTGTTTACCATCAAATCTTACCTGAAAGAAATATTGAAGAAGAAATGATGTTAGATATGAGTTTGCACAAATGAAGTAAGAACACCAAAACAGGAAATTACAATGGCTAAGTAAATAAATAATAAGTAAAAAGTTTTTGTTCTTAAATGCTTTGCCCAGTGTTCAAACCCTGGCTGTGACAAAATGCCAGTTAAAAATCAGCTAAAAAGCAGAAAGGTTTATTTTCCACCCACAGTTGCCAGAGTTCGCTCCATGGCTGCTTTTTATTACATCTTTTATTTTGGTGGTACAATGTTTCACAGCAAGACTACTCAGCAGGGGAGTCCTGATTAGTTCATGGTGGCCAAGAGGCAGAGAAGGAGCGAGAGGTCATAGTCCCAGTGTCAAGGACATACCACCAGTGACTGAACTTCTTTCCATCAAGCCCCTTGCTTAAAGATTTCACGTCTTCTATTGGTGCCCTCAGTGGAAGACCAAGCTTCTAGCACACAAGCCTTTGGCAAACATTTAAGATTCAAGTCATTGGTAATTAAACATCCCTAAATAGTAATTCACTGCTTAAATAAAAATAGTAACAGTAAGGTTTGTGTTTTGAAATGGATGTACAAATAAGTTGTATAACAACTATACCCCAAAGGCTGAGAGTTAAGAAATGAAAGAGATTGTGTGATTTTTTTTATAAAATTTGTGAAATCATACACTATCACCTGAAAATAGAATATAGTAAGTTACAGTATATTCTACAGTAAACACTTCAATAAGAAAACAAAAGAGTTATAACTGATAAGTCATCAGAGGAGATAACATACAATCAACTTAAATCCCCAATTAATAAACAGAAGATACAAGAAGACAATGAGAAAACAAACAAAGACATGCTGTGCTCACATTAGCCAAACAATGACCAGGAATCAAGAAATTCAATGCAGAGTTTACACACTCACATAAGAGCTATAAGCTACATGAAGCACAAGTGGGTGGGGTCACAGGGAGATCTAAGCAAGTCCCCAGTTACAGTCAGAGACTGAATCTCCCATAATAATTATCTCTCAATAATTAATGGAACATTTACAGGAAAAAAAATCACAAGGGCATAGAACATTTTAACAATACTCTCTATCAAGTTGACATATTGACGTTTAATATAACCTTCTGCCTAGCAACAAACAGCCCTCTTTACAATTGTACTTGGGACATTTATCACTTGGGACATAAATCATAAAGGAGGCCTCCATAAACTTAAAATGATGCAAGTCACACCACATATGTGCTCTGACTAGAGTGGAATTCAATTAGATGTTAACAGTAGATGGATGGACTCTGAGAAATCCTCAAAGTTTTGCCTGCTAAATAGCATACTTCTAAATGTGAAGAGTATGATTCAGACAAACATACAATTAATTTGTATACTTGCAAATAACACAATTAGAAGTTGTTTTGAACTAAGTGATACTAAATGTAGAGCTTTCAAAAACGGGTACTAATGCACTGCTAGGATAACCTCACAGCACTAGATGCCTTCATCAGGCAAGAAGAAAGTTCTTTAATCAGTGATTTCAGAGCTTCCATTAAGAAATTAGAAATGGAAGGGGAAATAAAATCAAAACAACTAAAAAAAAAGGAAATATAAAATCAGAAAACACAATCCTATCAAAATCCCAGTGATTTTTTTAATTAACAAAGTAGATGTTGTATTTTCCGTGGAAATACCGAAGACTTCAAAGAATCCAGATCACTTTGAAGTAGAACCAGGCTGGAGGACAAGGACACCTCCAGATCTCAAGACCTATTAGAAAGCCACATGCATCGAGACAGTCCACAAATGGACGGCTGGTTTTGACAAAGGTTCAAAAGCAGTATAGTGGAGAAAGCTCACATTTCCAGTATTCTGAAACAATTGGACATCCACGTAACGTCCAAACATTGAACCCTAAAAACGTCTTAAATGCTTCTAAAAGA
Organism: Peromyscus attwateri; assembly: GCA_902168425.1. NCBI lineage: Eukaryota > Metazoa > Chordata > Mammalia > Rodentia > Cricetidae > Peromyscus > Peromyscus attwateri. Next base: position 12,359 of record CABHPP010149295.1, read on the forward strand.
CACCTCCGAATTGATCCTAGACAGAGTTGAGGTCAAGGCAGATACGAATGGAGCCATTACTCTGGCTGAGGTCATTAGTTTTGAGACTGAAAGCTGGTGGAAGGTACTCTTAAACACACTGTCCCCCACTCCACTGTGACCCCCCCAAAAAAGAGATGGGAAGGCAGAACCTCCAGAGACCTGGGCACGGTGAGCAGTGCGAGCCAGTCTGTGAGCAGGCCGTGTGAACACTGATGGGCCCCTGGGCATCTCTTGATGCTAAACTTATTTTGCAGATCCAGAGTCTCCAAGGACAGGCTTCTGAGAAGGGAAGTAGGGCTTCTCTCACAGAGAGTTCTTGCTCCATGGAAGGGAATGACCACTTCTCGCCTCCAAGTCTTTGGACCAGAAGAACAGAGTAGGAGAGCAGGGCTGTGGGAGACCCTGAGTGCCCCAGCAGCTCCAGAAGTGATTGCCAAAGGAGTTTAGGTTGCACCAGAGACCCCACGGGTTCAATGAATAGGGAAGAGCAAATAAATGTAGTGATCTGTAAGAGACTTCACCTGAGGGTCTGTGAGGTGGCTCAGCAGGTAAGAAGGCTTCTTCTGCAACCATGAAGTCCTGAGTTGGAACTCCCAACCCTCATGTAAAAAGCAGGCATGACCGTGCATGCCTATAACTCCAACACTGGGGTGGGAGGGTGTCAGGCCAGTCCCAAGAGCTCACTGGCTACAGCAAGCTTGAAACACACCCAGTGTCCTAAGTGTCCTACCCTTGCTTCCATGGGTGCAAAGACCAGATCACCACCCTCATACTCACGTGGACATGTGCATGTAACACACACACACACACATACACACATCGACAGAGAGAGAGAGAGACAGAGACAGAGAGAGAGACAGAGAGAGACAGAGACAGAGAGAGACAGAGACAGAGAGAGACAGAGACAGAGAGAGACAGAGAGAGACAGAGACAGAGAG
>CABHPP010149295.1:13417-64975 GCA_902168425.1 Peromyscus attwateri
AGAGAGAGAGAGAGAGAGAGAGAGAGAGAGAGAGAGAGAAATTAAACTCAGGGCTGTCCTATGCTGGGCAATCACTATACCACTAAACTCCATCCCAGGTCCTCAATGTATAATTTTTAAATCTTAGAAAAAGAAATGCAGGTAGGTTAGCTATTTCTCTGCGCACAAGCCTATTTGGCTCTCTGGCATCTCACATCTTACAGCGTGAGAAGATTGGCCTTAATAAATTGTAGAGCCTTTTCAGCGACACAATTCACTCTGTCTTAAAAGTGTGAGAGATTACATGGCTAGGCCACTGCTACTCTTCTATATCGTCTTAAGAAGAAAGAGAACTAACAAAGAGAGGTTTTTAATTTCTCCAAAAGCGTTCTCTCCCCTTAGATTGTCAGCTGAGCCGGGCACTCTGCCCTAGATTTTCTTCTTTGAAGTTGAATCTCTTATTGGTTCTGATGAGATTAATCCTGAAGTTCAAGATGGCTGGGCCTTCATGTTTATTTATAAGTTCTTTATTGAAGCACATAACTCGTGCTTGCCCAGAACCTGATGCAGCCTTTCCTGTACCATGCTGCCCATAAATTATCCAAATGCTCAGCTTCCAGATTGAGTTTTTTCCCTCCATCCCCCCATTAAATCATCATATTAATCACAACAACATTTTCCTTCACTGAGGATGTTGGTGAATGGGAAGTAAATTATCTGCCAATTGCATAGTCACCAAAATATGTAAGATTATTCCAGGCTTCTTAAAAAGTAGCAATCCCACACTGCTCACTAGAAATACCAGGAGTCTGATTTCTTCTGAGTTATAGCAACAGATGTGCCGGACTCTCCTGGAAGGGCTGGCGTTCAGACGATGGCATTGGTGCACATGAATCTGATTTTATGAATTGCCATTATTATTTATGGTTTGCTGAGCAGCAATGATGCATAGCTCACTTACCATGGCAACACTGGGTCCAAGTTGTATTTTTCCTCTGCAGATATGTATTCCATAAAGACACCGGTTCACAAACTCAAGTGTGTTTCATATACACTGCAAAAAGATAATCTGAAGAGCCACAGGCTAAGAAGCAATGTGGCTGTTGCTTTTACAACTCATGACCTCCTTTTAGGGGAACCCATTTATTACTTGTCCAACACAGGTGCCCTGCAGGCTATGCAAGACACCCCACATTAATGTGGGAGGGATTGTGGCCTTGTGATTGTGAATGTGAGCTTTTGAGTCACGTGTGCCTGGATTAAATTCTGCTTCTGCTACTCACTAACCATCATCTTCAGAAAGCTACTCTATCTTAGAGAGCTTCTCTTTGTTCAGCTATGAAACAGAGCAACTAACAACAGCAACTCCAAAGGTTATGAGTAAGTAATTTAAAAAGAGAAGACACTGTAGACCCTCTAGGGGAGTGCCTAGAGCAAAGATAATGTCTAATAATTTCAGCATGAATTATTAGAAGATAATGACCATCAGCTGCTGTTAGGGTTCCTAGTGAACTGCAATTTTCTTTAACTCATTCTAGAGAAGTTACCTGGTGGTTCCAGGCAGCCGTTTCAATGTCTTGCACCCACCGTTTCTTAAGTCCTACACAGACCGTTTGATCATTTGGTGCACTTTCTGGTGTTGAACGAACAAAGGGTCCTTTAGTTGCTCTGTGTTGTTTTCTTATTATCTGTCTGGTGTTTCTCTGTGTTGACACCTTTCTGGACTCAAACTAGAGTGAACTAAAGATTGAATGTTGATAAGCTATATGCGATAAACCCTAATAGCAATTCTTTCATTTCCAAATATTTTAAAGTGCATTTTAATGAACAATAAAAGGTAAAATATAGTCATTTTTACTTGTTAGTGGCAGGGGGAAATCCACATATATTTATGGCAGAAAAGAAAGTCACAATCATGATACTTTCCATTTTCCTATCTGCATGTTTTATAAAAATTATTAATTTGTTTTAATATAAAACTTGGGGCTGAGTATTGCAGTGCATACCTATAATCCCCACATTGAAGATGAGGAAGGAGGATCATAAGTTTGAGGCCAGCCTGGGCTGTACACAGCAAGACCTATGTTAAGAGGAAGAGGAATGGGAAAAGAGGAGAAAAGGGAGAGGGAGAAGGAGGCGAGGCAGTTAAAAAAAATCCACATATTTTATCAAACAGGAAGCTAAGCAATATATTTTCTATTGCAGCTAGTTGGCTATTCAGAAACCAATATAAAGCACCTCCTGATGATATCTCCTCAGCCTCTTAAAGGTGGCCAGAGGCTTTGATATCCAGTTTACTGGGCCCTCTGATCATTGCATCTCCATCATCACCATCTTCATCTCCATCATCACCATCTTCATCTCCATCATCATCATCACCACCATCACCATCATCACCACCATCACTATCATCACCATTTCCACCTCCATCACTGCCATCATCATCATCTTCCCACCTTCACCATCATCATCATCACCACCACCATCAACATCAACATCATGATAACCATCATCATCACCACCACCATCACCATCATCATCACCACCACCATCAACATCAACATCATCATAACCATCATCATTACCACCATCATCAAAATGACTGTCATTGATTTTGCCATCATATTCCACATACTGCTCTGATTTTTTTTCACACATATCAACTTATTCAGTCCTTCAACAACTCTTTAAGACAAGCACCATAATTACTTCCATTGCTATTGGTAAGAAAAAATGGGATGCAGTCATCTCTCAGTAAGTATCTACATGAAATTGGTTCTAGGATTTTGTGAACACCAAAAAACCCATAGATTTTCAAATCCCTTATATACAATGGTGTAGTATTTACACTTAATCTCCATGCCCCCATATCTTTTACATCATCTCTAAAGTTACTCTATTATCTAGTACAACACAAATGCTGTGTTGATAGTTGTTCTACTGCATTCCTTCAGGGATCCTGGCAAGACAAAAACATCTGTACAGACTTAGTACAGATGCAATTTTAAAGAATCTTTTTGATCTGTGCTTGGTTGAATCTATGACCACAGGACATGAATACAGAAGTTGAACATACTGTTCTGAACACACAGATCCGGGGTGTAGTATGGGATCATGGTTTGGAGCAGGAGATTGGCAAAGATTACAATGAGATGGAAGAGACAATGGTTCTAAGTCATGGTAGTCCCAGGTGGGGAGATGATTAAAAACAGGAGCCATTACCAAATCTTCAAGGTTCCATATGCATTTATGAAGTGAGCTCTCTCTGGGAAGGGCTTCTTTAAGTCTCCTGGGGCAGAAAACATCATGTTCCTACTTGTCAAAATCAATCCTGTAAGCAAACAATTTTCTTTGGGATAAGTCCTTACTTAACCAAATAACAGGCTGATGCTGAGAATAGACAAAGTGGGAGGCTTCCGGGCCCACAGACCAGCCTGGGGGCTCACTGAGTTATTGTTAAGCAAGAGAAAAAACTGGCCAGTGGAAGAAGGAAATCTGTCATTGGGACTTTCCCTGTGTACCCTAATCCTCGGGGCCACAGCACCCCAGTTCTACTGTTATGTAAGCCATGTGACACTTTTCCTGGGGTGTGCCTTGTGTATGGCATTTAAAAATGTTGAAAAGTGAAATGATGCCAGAAAGCTGGCTTCAAAGTTTGCTGAGGATTTGTGCTGTTGTTTGTTTTTTGGCTCTTTTGGTGGGGGCTGGGGGCTGCCACCCAGCTCCCAAACAAATCACACATGGAGGCTTATTCTTAATGATGAATGCCCAGCCTTAGCTTGGCTTATTATTATTATTATTATTATTATTATTATTATTTGTCAGCTTCCCTTAACTTAAATTATCCCATCTACCTTTTGCCTCTGGGCTTTTCCCATTCTCTTACTTCTGTAAATCTTACTCTTACTCAGTGGCTTGCTGGTTGTGTAGCTGGGTAGCTGGCCCCTGATGTCCTTCCCTTCTCTGGCTCCTCTTCTCTTCTTTTCTACTCCCAGATTTCTCCTTCTATATCTTCTCTCTGCCTGCCAGCCCCACCTATCCTTTCTCCTGCCTTGCTATTGGCCATTCTGTTCTTTATTAGACCATCAGGTGTTTTAGACCGGCACAGTAACACAGCTTCACAGAGTTAAACAAATGCAACATAAACAAAAGTAACACACCTTAAAATACTATTCTGCAACAGATTTGGGTTTCCTCGGGGGCAGTCACTGATGCACAAACATCAGCTCTGTCGAACAGATGGGTTCTGGATGTTGCTTCTTTCCCATGAGGATGCTAAAGTACATGGAGACATTTAGAAAAGGAGGTCAGTGTCAGGCAGGGTGGTGGAGCACACCTCTAATCCCAGCACTTGGGAGGCAGAGGCAGACAGATCTCTGAGTTCAAGGCCAACCTGGTCTACAGAGCGAGTTCCAGGACAGCCAGGGCTACACAGAGAAACCCTGCCTCAAAAAAACCAGAGAGATCAATAAGTTGAAAAAGAAATTGTTCAGTAACTAAATAAAATTGTTGGGCAGTGGTTGCAGCCACCCTCTGCAGAAGCCGAATATATTTTCATCTACAAGAGTCCCACTCCTTAACAACACCTCAATGCCTTAATATCAGACATTCCCCAAGCTCATGAAGCTTATATAGGAGAAGCAGAGCAAGCAGTTGGCACAGGGTAAGGAATGTCACAGCCAGCATGATAGTTGGCCACGGAGAGAACCCAGCTCATTGTGTGGTAGGCACATTACATTGCTCATATACATGGGCAAACCTTATCACCCGCCTCATAGTTTTCACAATATCCCTCTAGAGCAGTGGTTCTCAATCTTCATAACGCTACGACCTTTATTACAGTTCTTCATGTTGTTGTGACCCCCAACCATAAAGTTATTTTCATTGCTACTTCATAACTGTAATTTTGTTACTGTTATGAATTGTAATGTAAGTATCTGATATTTCTGATGGTCTTAACTGACCCTGAAAGGGTCATGCCCCACAGGTTGAGAACCGCTGGTCTAGATACAGATTGTTAGGTATTCTCCTGGCATTCACCTATTCATAGCACACAAGATGCTAACATCCAAATATAAAACTTACAAAGCAATTTGGGTTTTAAAAATTGTAAATGTCAGGTATCAAATCAAGCTACAATTACTGATAGATACCACTTTGTACATCCAAAATTAGCAAAGAGGGTTTTTTTAAACTTTTTAATAATATAATACTCATTTCTGACTAGAACATATCAAAGGGAGCCTTCCCTGATGATGGCACAGTGGGGATGATGATGGTAGTAATCTGTTAGAGCCCTGGGACTTGGTCATTGCTCAATAAAGAGTTGTTGAATGAATGAAGAAGTCCAAGAACTTTTTCATTCTTTCCCCTTACACTGCCCGGGCCCACCCATGCTTGTGGCTTGTGATGGATTTTTCCCTGCAGGACAGCAAAGGTACAGCCAGGCCTCCACCAGACAACTATTTTCAAAAGTCCTGTCTCCTCCAGAATAGTTTATCACTCTGATAAAAGAGTCCGGGTAGGTATGTCTTCGTCCATCTTTTAAAGTACTCCTGGGCCTGGCGCAGCATGTGATTTTTTTTCAAAGGATTTGACATTCAAGATGTGATTCTTAATTTTAGAGGTTTGTCAAAAGAACATTCCACAGAGTAAACTAGTCTTCCCAGGAATGCTCAGCCAGAAGTGTGAGAGTTAAAGAGAAAAGCAGCATACAGGTGAACCATACAAGCAGTGGTTGATGATGTGTCCATCTGGGACAGCCATTAGATTGATTCCCTGAACAGAATCTCCAGAACACATTTTGGGGCAAAAAGAGACAAACAAGAAAAAAAGGCCTATATAGGAAGCTCACGATTCCGGAACATTTGGTACCAACTTGCTCTTACTACAGATGAAGAGAACTAAGTTAAAAAACAGCCGAAGTCAAACAACTAGAACAAGAACCCTGAGGAACGCCAATTGTCACCCTGGTTTGTTTGTTTGGTTGTTTTTTTTTCTACTTGATCAGCATGGGCCACATAAAACACAAATTCTAAAGAATTCTCCAGGCAGAGGACAGAGGAGGGTGTATGATGAGATAACGTTTGGAACAGTCCATGCACCATCATTTATGCAAGCTAGCTCTCCCTCACCCCATGTTCCCCTAGGGATTCAGAGTGCATAACCTTCAGTGACCTTTTGCAGTTGCACCCTAACTTGCACAGATCTCCCCTTGCCTGGAACGGGCCTCCCACAGTGGTACAAAGGTTGGCAAGACCAAGGAGGGGACCTCAGAAATGAATAGCCACTACCCACCCACACCCCCAGCATCTCCAGGCTGGAGTCCTAGAAGGGACCACACTCTATCTTAGAAGAGATCTTTGACCATGGTCCATTTCTTGTCTCTCTGAAGCATCCATTTGAGCAGAGAATTTATCCATTATTACCATCCGTCTGTGCCATCTCCAATAATACCTTACATCTTCCACTCTTCTGCTGGAGGGCACACCTGCTCCCCTATCACTGCCCAGAAAGGTGGCCCTTAGGAGCTTGTGTTTGTTTATAATGTTTTCTCTCCAAATTATCAGAACAGGGCTTTGTGTTTTCCACTGTGGAATTTCCCTGTGCCTTTAGATAAATCATGCTTGATGAATTAGCTTGCCAAGGCTGGCTTATTGGCATCCGTCATCTTGAGAAAGAAGTGGAGACCTCCTAAAATGAAGTCTTCCAGTAGCAGGGGTTAAAGGGCATCTGCCTGGAACAGGTCCTTCAAGTCTTCACTAAGATTCCAGAGAGTGTTTTCACTCCCCTTGTTTTCGTAAGAAGTGTTGGATCCGGTGAGGTTCATTTGTTCCAAAAAACTGTTATTGGCATATATTCATTGTCCGCCGTGACGGTTTCAGGAAGACATTTTTATACAAGATACCGCGTACTTCTAAGTATGCCCTCTGCACCCTCCCCTTCCTCCCCCTCCCCTTCCCCCCCCCGAGGGCCTTTTTTTTCCCTCTGCCCCCCCCCCTCCCCCCCCCCCCCCTCCCCCTCCCGGAGGCCCTTTTGTGTCCCCCACCCCCCCACCCCACCCCCACCCCCGTCAGCCTTGCTTCTGCTCTCATGTCCCATGTAGATACATGATTTCATGTCTCTGTATAAAATACAGGGTTAACAAATGAGAGAAAATGAAACTGTAACCTTTTTTCAGAGTCTCACTTAATAGGACAATCTCCAGTTGTGTTCATTTTCCTGCAAATGGCATGATTTCAACCTTGACAGCTGCGTGGCACGTCACATATGCATGCAAACCACAGTTTCTTTTTCCACTCACCCACTGACCGACATCTAGGCTGGTTTCATAACTTGGCCTTGTGAATGGTAGTGAATGGTACCACAGTGAACATGGATGTGTAAAGATCTCTGTGGGATGTTGATTTAGAGTCCTTCAGGTTTACAGTCAGGAATGATATAGCCGGGTCATATAGTTGCTCTCTGGAAGAACTTCTGTATTGATTTTCATAGTGGCTGAACTAATAGCAGCACATAAAGGTTCCCCCTCCCCGCCCCGCCTTGTCCTCACTCATTTGTGCCTGTATGAACACATGCTTCTTGCTTTGGAAATTCCTTATGCCTCATCCAGCCACCACAGAGGCTGTTGCAGTCTCCTACCCTTCTCTGTATGAGTCATCTGGAGCAGCCCTGCAAGGGCTACCTATTCACAACAAATGGCGGTGTTTGAACCAAAGCTTAATTTATGGCAGATGCAAAGGGATTAAGGGTAGAAGGAGGGTGGACTGTGTGCCCCACATGCCTCTTGCACAGGCTTTGAGCACACATACACATGCAGCAAATAATTTACATGCACGAATATGTGATTACCTCACTCATGGACAGAACTTGGGGCAAAGGAGCTGTAAACACGGTACCTTCTGGTATGTTCTCTCCCTTCTAACCAAAGACACAATGCTCCTCTTCCCCACAAAGTCCACATCAGAAGCACAAAGGATACTTACGTAATGGAAATGTTTATTTTGGAGTTGAATGAACACTTGAGTGTCTAAAGTCACAAAGTGGACTCTGCCCCAAACACATGCTTTCAGACCCATCTGGACTTTGTAAGACCCACGCAGAATCTGGGGGTGGAGCTGGGAAATTCTCTAAGGTAGGCATCTGAGAAACAAGGAAAGGAAGTAGATTCAAATGCAGAAGGAAGCAGAATTGAGTGACCATGACAAAAGACAGAGCAGGGGAGAGCTTTAAAGGTCCATGGATATTTACATAATGTAAACTTTTCTTTCTCCCTCACACACCCATAAACATCCCCCGCCCCACCCCCTACCTCTATCCACCCCACCTCCACAGAGAGGGCTAAAAATCTTTCCTTGAAGAGCCCTGAGACTGGTGGGAGATTTCCCACATACCTGAAAGGTCCACTGGTTCCCCTCAGGAACATTAAAGCAGAATTTGAGCCCCGAAGTTTAGCTTGGGGATGGAGCAGGGAGGAGCGGGGCGCTAGGAGAGAGTGATTTCTGTCCCAATCACTTTGTCCAAAGTTGTTAGCCTCTTCTGTGGGTGTGTCCACAGTCCCAACAAGGCAGGCAGCATTAAAGTCTACCCCTCCTGTGGTTTGGTGCTTCGGTGAAACCAGTCGTGGAAAAGCCAGGAGCAGTAGTCCAGATCCGTGAGTTCCCTTGCTGCTGGACACTCTGACACCGCGACACCCCAGTGGCCTTCAATGCATGCTGTCTGCAGCCAGATGTGCCTTTCCTGGTTCCACTGGGGAACCGTGAAATGTTCCAGGTAGGGCTTCTGGTAACTTCGATGTGTTCTTTTCTTCTTAGGGAGCAATGGCTGGCTGCCATTCTTATTCATAGTTTCATATTTCTCAGGAAATCATATAACATTCTAGCAAATTCTCCAAGGTGTATAACCTCTCATCATAAAGGAGGGAACGTGGAGGTGAGATAAAGGAAAGCCTCCAAAGTTACTCAGATAAGAAAGCCAAGTCTCAGGTGCATAATAAAGGACACTGGTGGGAACCACAGGTGAGGACAGAGACTATCACAAAGACAGAAGATTCTGGGCCAAGTCAGAGAAGCATCAAGCCAAGTACAACTTCCTCAACTCTTTATCACCTATTTTCTGAAGAACTGCTTGTTAAATGTTTTTTTTTTCATAAGTAATATATACTCATGGAAAGGAAAATTAGCAAAGAAGGAGAAATTAAGAAACGCATGTAAACTTGCGGTACACTGCTTTAGAGGTCCCAGATCGTACTCCTCCCTATGTTCCTGACCTTCGCCACATGACTCTGCAGATCTTTCTGCTAGAAACAAAGACCATCTCCCTCTCCCACTGAGTCAGGTGTGGCCACGTGGGCAGAGTGGGCATTGTGCCGACCGCAAACAAATGAGTCACGCATGGCATGGGGTGACACTCACTCTCCTGCGTTCTCCCATCATTGCAAGGAGAACCTGGCCTGGCTAGCCCACTGGCCCAAGAACTATGAGATACAGAAAGAAAACGTGAGTCTAACCTATTCTTCGAAGGTAAGCCTTGTTGAGCTAACTCAACACACGCTGGCTGACCCACAGGCACGTGCCTGTAGGCAAAGTGGTTTTTGTGCCAGGCATCAAGCTTTGGAATACTTAGTTGTGCAATGTTGCCACAAAAGCTAACTGCTGTGAATGTAAAGAGAACAGCACATAAGAGCAAGATGAACACCTTTTACTTTGTGCTTTTTTTAAACGTGCGTATGCTCTGGGTATGCACCAATCTTTGTAAAGCACTTGGTCATAGTGCCTCAAAAATTTGTGGGGCTTCCCCCACTTCCTGGGGAATGTTTTTTTTCCCAGATAAAAATGTAGGTATATCTTACAACATATTTTAACATTTTTAATGATGATAAAGTGGTTTGTGGTAGGGATATAGGGCTTTTCCAATGCTTGGCAAGCTCTCTACCCTGAGCTACATTCCTAAAATCATTTAAAATTATTTTCAACTGATATATGATAACATACAACATATATATGTATATATGTGTATTGTTTAGACAAATATATACATTATATAACATTGCAACCAAGTTAAACAAATCTATTTCCTCTATTATTTATCATTTATAGTATAAAAATTTAAATCTTTTATCTTACCTTTTAAAAATGTACAGTATGTTTTCATTACCTGTCATCACTTCATTATGCAAAAGCACCCTAGAAGCATCCATTAACATTTCCCTATCCCCCCCCCACCACTACTACTGGTCTCCCCAGCTTCTAGTAACCATCATTCTGCTCTCAACTTCCAAGACAAAGTGTTTTAGGTACTATGTAAGAGGAAGATTATGTACATTCATCTTTCTGTGCCTGGCTTATTTCATTTAGCGCATGATCTTCCGTTCTATCCATATTGCTGCAAATGGCAGGCTTGAATTATTTTGTGACTGAATAGTTCTCTGTATATGTCCCATATGTTCTTTATGTGTTCACCAGTTAAGGGGCACTTAGATTTCTTGGTTATTGTGAATAGAGATGTGATGAATGTGGACGTGCCAATGATTCTTAACGTCCTGACATCACTTCCTTTGGGTACATATGCAGTAGTGGCTGGGTTGTGTGGGAATTCTATTTTTAATTTTTTAAGTGCCATCCATCCTCTTTTGCATATGGCTGTACTAGTGCAGATTTTTAAAAATTTACTCACAGACTTTAAGAAATACTTTAATAGATGTTTCTTGTAAGCAATACCAAGAATGTAGATCAAAACAGAAGTCTCATCCAGCCTGCCTTTCCATTTCCCTCTTTTTACAGATCTTTTGCTGTGCATTAATAAACACGCATAGGGCTTTCCAATTTACTGTTCTAACGTTTGGATGACCTATGACTTTTCTTTTCACCAATCAATGTTCTTTATATTTAATACCACAACCATCATGTAAATTTATCTCCTATTGAAATGCTGAAAAAAATACATAATGTTAATTTGTTAATATGGCTATTAACAAATGCAGTCAAAGTGCTCTCCAGAGAGCCCAGGTCCAATTTGCCTTCCATCAATAGCACACCAGCCGACCTGTCCTCAGCAATGCTGGCCCAGACCTCTGATTACTTGTGCTTCTTTTGCAATTTGTCTCGCAACTTTGGTTATCAATCTTTAAAAATCCATTCTTGTTTGTTTGTTTGTTTGGTTGGTTGGTTGGTTGGTTGATTGGTTGGTTGGTTTTTTGAGACAGGGTTTCTCTGTGTAGCTTTGTGCCTGTCCTGGAACTCGCTCTGTAGACCAAGCTGGCCTCGAACTCACAGAGATCCGCCTGGCTCTGCCTCCCGAGTGCTGAGATTAAAGGTGTGTGCCACCACCGACTGGCTAAAACACCCATTCTTATCTCATCATATTATTGAAGAAAGGCACTTGCCCTCTTCACAGTAGTAGCATTGTTCATGGTTATCTTATTACTGTTAGTGTTATTCTAGTAAATTTTATTTCAACCAGCCCAGCCCGCTCTGTCCCGGCCTGTGCCCCCACAGCTTGGTTCGTGCCATTACGTAGGCTTTCTCCAAGTTTCTGACTTCTCAGAGCCCCAGTCCTCACTCATCTTTCCAGGCTGGTTGCAGACCCTTCGTGACATCTACCAGCCATTCTTTGAACTTCCTTAAGTGGCCTTTGCTACGCCATTTGTTTTAAGTTGCCTTAGAATTACCAGCCACATAATAATAATAACATTCAAAAATCTATTTATTAATTCTTAACTCTGTATGAATCATTGGGCTAAGAGCGTTTGTAGACCTTGTGTCATTTATCATCTCTACAGTATAAACGCTTGGATTAAAAAAAAAATATAAAGATGTGATAACTAAAACCATCTGCTCAAGGCCGCACACGAGTGACTGATCAGAGACTCCAGGCCACATCTCTCTGCTGCAGATCCCATGCCACCTCCCTCTCCGTGATCTGCTCTTCTCTCTTCTGTGGGTGCTCTGGTCTGAGTACTACTCCAACTCAAAACCAGGGTGCTGACGTTGCATTTTCTGTTCAACGGTATTGAGATGTGCGGCTCTTAAGAGGTGACACACCCCACCCTCACTAAGGGAATTATTGTCCTTGTAAGAGATTGTTTGAGGGACCTTATGCCGCAAAAGGATGCAGCAAGAAGATACAGACTGTGAGAATCTTGTGCTGATGCCTTCGTCTTGGATGTCCCAGCACTTAGAACTATAAGAATAAGTGTCTGTGGTTCATAAGCCACCCAGTACCTGTTCTAGCTGCTTTCAAATACCCAGACCGTGAGACTGGAGGCTCCTGAAAACAGAGCCAGAGTTTGGTCCTTTTGACATATTCCCTACAACATGACACAATATGGTAGATGGTCAGTTACCATGGTGGTTGCTGACCAGTGTCAGGATCACATTCTAGGTGTGAATTATTAATCATTGATAGTGTCATGGCCCACAATCTAAGTGATAAGGAAAGCTCCATGGGCTGTTTTATGGAATAAACACCATGTCCACCCCTGCCCTGTGCACATTTGTTCTGCAAGTGCAATTTGAGATAAACAGGAAATACAATGCATAGTCCTTGGCCTAAGAAACTTTCATTCCAAAGCTGAGGGATAAAAGATAATTGAAACACTAAATTGTCACCAGCTGAAGTGCCCCCAAAAACACACCTAGAAAACAAAGACAAAAATCAAGCTGCGAGCAACGATGTACGACAAATGGCCAGGGAGAGAAAGCTTCCAGAAAGACGGGGCCTCAGGAGGTCGAGTCTGGAGAAGGGTGAGACGGGGACAGGTGAGGAAGGCCCTGCCAAACAGCTTAAATGAGGTCTTGGGGCAGGTTCCCAGATCCCACTGCTTTCCCAGGCTCTGTGTTCCCAGCATCCCTTCTCTCTCAAATGGGGCTAATCATACAGCACCCCGTTCAGACTTACTAACATAATATGGTCTAATTAGGCAGTTCCTGCAAGCACTTTGAACTCCATTGCAGAAGGGAAATGAGTGTAGTGAGGGACTTATTATTAGTGGGAAAGTGGACTAGCCCTGACTTAAATACTGAAGCAATTCTCTTATAACTAAGTTCAGCCCTGTGGAACAGTTGCTGGCACATCTCTCTACAGAAGCCTTCTCTATTGCTAAGCTGCAAAGACATTGGACTGGGAAGGAAAACTGAACCTTGACTATGGGAACAGTTGAAGATGATCAGGTCCCTACTGGTATCAGAATAGGTAAAAGGCTTTAGTACAGGAAACAAAACAAATAAACTAGGTGATATGGCTGCTTAGGAACCAGTGAATCTATTGCAAGCCTGAAATGTAGCCAGTTTGGCCTTGAGCTAAAATGACCAAATCTCATACTACTGCCTATTAGAACATGTTTGCACAAAACTGTTAAGCAATCCAGGTTGTTTGTGTCCAAAAATGCAGCCCGCACAGTAAGCACATTGTTCCCAGCAGAATACTGAGGCTTGTCTCCAGGGCTGGGACCACTTTCCCCAGAAAACAAATCTTGAAAAGGAATAAATTGCCAGCAACCTGAATGATGGGTTTCTGGGTAATCTCCCTCTGGTGGGACAGGGTGGGACGGTGCTTGATACTGCCAAGACATAGGGCTGAGGTCAGTCTGTCAATGTTGTCCAAGTGAGGCAAAGTTTAGATAAGCCCAGGAAGGAATCTGTGACACTGAGAGGGACCAGGAAGTCACAGAGGATTCATATGGATGCCTTGTACCCCCAGCATTAGAGGTATTCAACCAGCAGCCCAAAGACAGAGGAACTACCGAGACAGACTCAGTAGGGCTGTCAGTGGAGGGGTAACTATGGAAGCTGGGATCAGGACACCTCATCATAACCCAACGTGGGGCTACTGAGCAGAGAGTGACCCTGAACCCTGGAATGGGTTCCCCAACCACAAACGTTTGGCACAGTGTGGGTACTGGAGACAGGGCTGTACTTGCTGGCTTTAACATTTCTTGAGTGAGGATCCAGAGTTGGGGCTTGGGCATCTTCTTTTATTTACTTTAAAAATATCTTCTAAAAAAATCAAGCGTGCCCTGATTTGACAAGAAGTGTAACATGTCCTGCTCTGAATTGTTTCCTTTCTTTTCCCTCTAGAGTTTCATTAATCCTGGTTTTATGATTGGTAAGGTATGTACCCAGTTAAAAAAAATTAAGATTGTAATTTAATTACAATATTTCTCCCTTCCTTTCCCTCCTTCCAAACTCTCCTATATCTCCCTCCCGACTCTCCTTCAAATTCATAGCCTCTTCTTCCTTCTTCTTCTTCTTCTTCTTCTTCTTCTTCTTCTTCTTCTTCTTCTTCTTCTTCTTCTTCTTCTTCTTCTTCTTCTTCTTTTACAAATTGTTATTGCATGCATATACATATACATTCCTAAATACACCCTATTCAGTCTGTGTAATACTACCTGTCTGTGTGTTTTCAGGCCTGAATGTTTGGCACCGGATGACCAACTGGAGAGCTCTTCCCTAGAGAAGACCATCTCTCTCATTCTCAGCTTTTCTCAGTCCAGCAGAGATTTTTTTAAAGCAACAATAATAATAACAATAGCAATAATAAGAATGACTAAACATTAACAGGAGCCACATGACTGAGATGTGCCTGCTCATCATGATTCTACTGTAACTTGGTCATCTCACTTAAATACATTGAACAGACAAGTGGAACTAAAAACCTAGAAACAGCCCTGTGGCTCTCTACTTTCTGTAAAGATTTATTTATTTTTATTTTATGTGTATAGGCATTTTGCCTACATGTATGTGTGCCTAATGCCTATAGAGGCCAGAAAAGGGTGTCAAATACTGTGTAAGAAAAAGAATGTAATCAGCCCCCATACACTCATAGGGAGTGGCACTAATAGGAGGTGTGGCTCTGTTGGAGTGGTATGGCCTTGTTGGAGGGAGTATGTCACTGGGGGGAGGGCTTTGAGATCTCCTTGGCTCAAGTTTAGCTCAGTGTGACACTCAGTTCACTTCCTGTTGCCTGCCCATCAAGATGTAGGACTCTCAGCTCCTTCTCCAGTACCATGTCTGCCCACATGCAGCCATGTCCCACCATGGTGATAATGGACTGAACCTCTGAAACTGTAAGCCACCATGTTAAGTGTTTCTCTTTGCATGCATGCTGGGAACCAAACCTGGGTTCTCTACAAGAGCAGCCAATGTTCTGAATGGCGAAGCCTCCTTTCAGGCCCAGCTCTCCACCCGTATTGCTAACATTTTAAATTTCTTTTTCTCTAACATTTCTTTTTCTCCCTACATGACTCATGCACTGTGCTTCCAGCTTTCTTCTTGTATTATTAACAGTTTAAATTTCTTTTTCTCCCTAACATTCTCTCTTTTTCTCCCTAAATGGCTCAAGCACTGTTTCTAGCATTTTCTCTTGCATTTTTGAGAATATGTGCTCTCAGGGCTATTCCACAGTGACAGGCAGAGGGGACCCTGTCATCTCTTATCTTGGTCACCAGCTGTGTTACCACATATACTCATCAAACCTGCTTCCTCACCTACAAATCAAAAGCGGTTCTACCACCTCTAGAGCACTGTGAGGATGAAGTGTAGACGAATTTCTGAACGGTCTTATTAAATAAGAAACACAGAGCCAAACATAGGGGTGAAAGCCTAAGAGATCAGAAAAATAGTGATAGCCACCAACCTCACCTCTCCAGCCCTGCAGCTACCAAAAGTGAGTTACTTCCTGTCTACCCACACCTTTATTGCCTTGCTGTTCTGCCCTCTCATTGGCTCTTACCCCAGCTACCTCACTACCTTGTCACCACCTGTCTGTACAGACCTCCAGGTCTCTATGGTTGGTACTGGGATTAAAGGGTTGTGTCACCACGCTTGGCTGTTCCCTAATGTGTTCTTGAACACACCGAGACCCTGCCTGCCACGTGATATGATTAAGGGCGTGTGCTACCACTGCCTGACTTCTATGTTTACTTAAAAATGGCTGGCCTTTTCCCCCTTGATCTCCAGGCGTGCTTTATTTATTAACATACAAATAAAATATCACCACAATGAAGGACAGTCATGTCCATGCCTGTCCTACTGTGTGGTCTAGCACAGAGGAAACCCTTAGTACATGAATGCCATACCAGGGAGCAGCGTGGAGTTCTGTGTTATGTGATTCCAAATACGAAAAATTTTACAAATTTCATGTTGTAGGCAGGGTTGGCCTTCTGTTAAAAAACTGAAGGTCAGTTGGCAATATGGGGGTCTTCAGAACACCATACCTGGGCTCAGGAGCCAGGGCCCACCCGAGACCTGGTGCTGGATAGGTGCAATCTGCAAAATAAACCAGAGCTGAGGCTAGTGTTTGGTGTCTCCTGTCAATGCTGTATGGTGTGCTCGGCTGCCCTCTCTCCATCAATAGACGCTAGAATCTCTGAGAAGTCAGCAGCAAAGGGCAGGCTGTGAGCAGAGCGCTTCTAAAATCACATGGCAACTCAGGTGAGTTCAGATTTATCTCGCAATCCTAATAAATTGATTGGAGTTGGAATCACAGAACAGTAAAAAGACCCAATAACCTTCAGACACTGGGAATTATCCAGCAAATATTCACCAGAAGCACAGGGCTCTTAATTAAGTCCCTTCTCAAGTCACACGGTTCTGGGATTTGTCTGCAGAGGCACGGGACTGATGCTTGCATGTTCATGGGTGACAGCGAGGCCCAGCACCAATGTACAAACCAAGGGCCACACAGCTGAAGCGGAGAAGGGATGGAAAAGTGTTTTGCTGGAGTTCAAGTGAAATGGAATTATTCCCACATATGAGCCACGTGGATTTAGGGTTGCATAAACAGAAGTTGTAGAAGCTGGTCCATTTCCCATGGATGAAGACTGGCTTTGTCTTTTAGTCTTTCCCTAACACCTGGCAGTGTGTTAAGGTAGACAACTCACCTAATGTTCCTAGGACCCGGGTATCAATACCCAAAGAAAGTTTTCAGTTCTAAAACCAGAACAAGTCAGAGCAAACACAGGTCAGTCAGAACACAACATTCTCCTATGCTTTAGCTGAGGCCCTACACCAGGCTTTTTCTTTTGGGCCACCAACCAGCTCCCAAATCATGACATGGAGACTTCTTATTAGTTATGAATGCTCAGCCTTAGCTTAGGCTCGTTTCTGGTTAGCTCTTATAACTTAACGTGTTTCTCTTCTACGTTTTGCCTCGGGGCTTTTCACCTCTCCTTCCTTCTGTATATCTTACCCTCACTGCCTCTCGTGGCTGACTGGCTGCTGCCTGGCTTCTGGCCTCAGGCGTGTCCCTCTCTTTCTCCCTCATTCTCCTCTTCTCATCTTCTCCCTAGCCTAGATTTTTCCTCCTACTTATTCTCTCTGCTCACCAGCCCTGCCTATCCCTCTACTGCCTAGTTATTGGTCGTTCAGCTTTTTATTAAACCAATCAGGTGCCTTAGGCAGGCAAGGTGAAACAGCAGCACATCTTTACATAATTAAACAATTGCAGCATAAACAAATGTAACACATCTTTGCCTAGCTAATATAACATTCCACAACAAGACCCCTGTGCCTCACCCTCCTGTTTTCCCTCCCAAATGACAGCAGCATGTCTTGAACCTGGCTGCCCTTAGAACCATGGCAAACCCTTGGAGCTTCTGATATCCAGGCCACACTTCAGAGCCCCACGGCATCACAAGCTTAAGGAGCCCCCCAAGACCTCAGGCCTTGGACATCTGGGTGCAAAGTCAAGCTTGCAGGAGGCACCAGTTAATACTCAATAGAAAGGGGAAGGGGTGAGAGCAGCACTTGAGATTAAAGGAAGTCCTTCTCATTCTCAAACCCTATGGTAATAACAATCTTGGATGCTTAGTATCTAGGATGCTTTTTGCTCAGTGCCCAAAGCTGAGCGGTGGATCCTCTGGTGCCAATGCTTGTTGCCCATGGCACTAAGTCTTTTCCGGGGGTGGGGAGCAAATGGCATATGTAGTTTTACAATCTAATGAGGATAAGAAGCACAAATCAGACTCTGATATGATCAGGACGCTCTTGTCACTGAGGATGCCCACATTCTTCACAGCTATTAAACATGTTTCATATGGAGTTTGCTTTCTTTGTGGCAAAAGTTAGCCCCTGGGTGAGAAAATGCCCTTGCCTCAACTGCTGACAGTATGCTGTTCAAATGGGACAAGCAGGACAAAAAAAGAAAGGACTGCTGAACTTTGTCAAGACAAGGTAAGCCCTTCAGAAGATCCTGCTTCATGGAAAAGTCTGTCAGATATTCTAGGCCTGTAGGCTGAAGATAGATGCCCCAAAGTTGCAGAGGAACCTTGGGTGACTGTTCAGGCAGCCAGCTGTTTCTGTCATTTCTCACATTTTTTTGGAAGTCACTTGCTTGCAGTTCCTGCTTACTCAGGTAATATTATTTCTTTTTCTGGTCTCTAAGGGAGTTGAAGACTAGATAATTATATAGTTATAGTTTTCCTTGTTTGCCAGACTCAGGAAAGAAACTCACTAAAGAGGTGTAAAGTATACAAGATTGAGAGACATAGAAAAATAGTTTCAGATGGTAAAGCAAGTTAGGATAGAAAGTGAATTAGGTACAACACTTTGGACTCACCAAGACAGGGTAGATAATGGAGTATTTTCTCTGAATTTGTCAAATGCAAAGGGACTAGATATTGCTGATGTAATTATTGCCTGTATATATTGTATATAGTTATTGTACTTATTGTATATAGTTTTTCTTATATTATTTATTATCTTTTTTATTTTAGGCAAAAAGGGGAAATGTGATATTTTGTGTATGCTCTAACAAATAAAGCTTGCCTGAAGATAGGAAGGCAAAGCCAGCTACTAGTTATCCATAGAGGCCAGGCAGTGGTGGCACACACCTTTAATCCCTGCACTAGGGGGGGTTGAGACAGGAAGTGATATGGCTGGGTGGAGAAGGGAATATAAGGAGATGGTGACAGGATCTCATGCCTTTCGGCTGAGGAGTTGGTGAGGTGAGAGGTGGCTGTGGCTTGTTCCTTTGTCCTCTGATATTTCAGCATTTACCCTGATATCTGGTTCTGTGTTTTTATTAAGACCAATTAGGATTAGTGCTACACATGTCTCCTAATCCAATCCTTTCTTTGTGTTCAAGGACTGGAAGACAGAGGAAGTGTGCATCCAAAGGAAGAGAAGTAGGGTTCAAATCTTTCTCCCTCATTTCATTACATCTGAGAAGGTCAAGGCCTTTCACTGCCTTGTACCTCAGTGTGCTGATCTGCAAAATGGGTGATGATATCTGCTGCAAGCCACTGGGGGACTGATAAGAGAACCAATGTGTTGGGTTTTACCCAGTGCCCACCTGGAGAGCAATCAATGAGTAGTTTCTTTACCCACCTGGAGAGAAAATGAAACCGTTCATTATGTAGGAAGACCCATGTTGGTGGGAGGAAGGCTCTGGGGTGGAAGGGTTCCTTTCATAGCCATCGGAATCCTTCATCCAGAACAATGGGCAGTGGAAATCTTTCCCAGTCCAGTTTCTGAGAAGATACTGTATTCAAATATGAGCTACAGGCCTTGGTCAGCAACTCTGAGCTGTCATTTTGGATGTCATCTTGGATTTCAGCAGTGACAAATCTCTGCTCACCAGTAGAGATGAGAAGAGAATGTTCTGAGCAAGGAATCCTGCCAGGATTTATTTCTGTCACAGAGAAATGAGGATGGGAAAGGGGAGCATCTATGTGTGCCTGAACTTCTTATGGCTATGTTTGAAGCCAGCTTGTGACCCTCAGGTGTAGCCTTAAAGAGATCAGAGCTGGTGTCCTCTACCACAGGGTTATGATCCAAATATGTGTACCCTGAGACCCAGTTTCCTCACTGATTCTGCACATCACATCAGGGGGATTCAGAATGAATCCTTCTTGTTTCCTTCTGTGATGTTTTAGAGACTAGACGGCTTTGGCCTCCAGGCTTCTTATTTATATAGGTCAGTAAACTGGATTCCCATTGTTTGGGGTCATATAAAAGGATAATGTTTGTTTCACCTGGTAGATCAGTGCATGCCCTGGACTGGTTTCATTTATTCTCTTTCATCAAAGGAAGTTAAGAGGGTGTTGTGTGAATTTTCCCAGGTCAAGAGGAGTGGAAACACCTATATGTAACAGGTAAGACGCCAAGGGACCAAAGAAATGGCTCCATCTAAGCCTATCCTGGTAAACCAGTGGATTTCTTGGGATTACTTAGCATGGTGAGGGGTTGCCTACAGGAAAATGGGTGACTTAAAGGTAGCTCTGCCACCACCCAAGTCTCACTCCAACATGGGGGGGCCCTGAGGCGTCTGCAATTAGCACATTAAGCCGCGTGGTGGATTTAGCCTTTGATAGTACAAAACAAAAAAAGAGGTTTCTGGGCTACACGCTGCTTTGATAGAAGCATAGACCCACGAAGGCTCCCAGAGCTGGCGGTAAACGTATCACCGTATCACCGCCATGTTGGGAAGCTGAAGTGGGTGGAGCCAGTAGCCACAGCGCTGTTTCAGTCTTAGAATGCTGCAGTTTAAAGCAATAGGCTCAAGGTAATATAAAAAATAAGCCACATAAAAATGGGTACCACACAGAGAATCTGGATTATGTTCTCTTTGGTATTCGTAACTGAAGAAAAACATTTGATTGCAAAAGCTGTTGAGTTATGCCAAAATGTATATTTTAAAGGTACCTTGACTTCAAAATTTGGATATAAGGATATGTTGCTTTGGAAAGGAGGCTCTGCTTTTGTTTCCACAGAAAGCCAGAGGCTATGGATTTGTTCCAGATTAAGACACATGAGGTTTGACCAGCCAAGACCACCTGAAAGGTCTCCGATGACACCATGGCCCGGATGATCCAACATCCAGAACGGTTTGAAGGCAACTGGCTCAGACGATACAGCTTCATGGACTACTCCATGATCCTAAAATTTTCTTTGTGTCCTCGTAAGATACAGCGCCCCCCTCCAGCAGGAAGTAGTAAGAGAAGCTACACCCAAATTCCCAAATATACCAAGCTGGCTTTGGAGATGTGTAAAAGTTAAAACCTTCCTTTAAAAAAAGAAAGAAAGAAAGAAAGAAAGAAAGAAAGAAAGAAAGAAAGAAAGGAAGGAAGGAAGGAAGGAAGGAAGAAAAGGGGAGGTGCTGTGGGATGGTCTGTATGTCAAATTGCTCTGATTGGTCAATAAATAAAACACTGATTGGCCAGTGGCCAGGCAGGGAGTATAGGCGGGACTAACAGGGAGAAGAATACTGGGAAGTGGAAGGCTGAGTCAGGGGGAGACACTGCCAGCTGGGGCCATGACAAGCAGTGTGTGAAGATGCTGGTAAGCCACGAGCCACGTGGCAAGGTATAGATTTCTAGAAATGGATTAATTTAAGATATAAGAACAGTTAGCAAGAAGCCTGCCACGGCCATACAGTTTGTAAGCAATATAAGTCTGTGTGTTTACTTGGTTGGGTCTGAGCTGCTACGGGACTGGTGGGTTAGAGAGATTTGTCCTGACTGTGGGCCAGGCAGGACCAAAAAAACTCTAGCTACAGGGCCCAATCCCAACCAACCACCTCCTATACTCTAGGGCACACACACACACACACACACACACACACACACACACACACCACACACGACTATGTGGCTAGGGAAGATTGTATGTAGCTGGGTGGGGCGGGAAGGAGCAAGCAGCTGGAATCTCGAGTGAGGGCACTCCTTCCCCCTTCTGTGGGGAAGTGTCAACAGGTCTGATGATGTGAGAGTAGTCTCCTGTGGGTCATCAAGCCGACCATGTCATGCCTGGAGGAGAGCGTTCTACTGCAGGGGCCAATTGTTCTAGACTGATGTTCAGCTATCACTGTCTACAGGATGAGCACTCATGTAGTTTTTGTGAGGAAGCCAGGGACACCCGAAACTGATTTATCCTCATGATTATACGAACCAAACAAGAGCTTTCTAAAACTCAGACTTCTGAGCTGCATGCCGAGCGACAGACGTGCCTCTTAAGGACGTGTGGCAGATTGCTCCTTTTCGGTTAGATTTCACATTGCCTTTCACGACGAGCATCATCATCTGATTGCTGTGGGATGTCTTCCTGTATGCTGTGACTATGTGTTGCTCTGATTGGTTGATAAATAAAGCTACATTGGCCTATGGCAGGGCAGGACAGAGCCAGGCGTGGTGGCACATGCTTTGAATTCCAACACTAGTTAACCATAAAGGTCTGGAGGTCTGTACAGACAGACAGGAAGTGACAGAGCTGGGCAGAAAGAGGAAGTGATGTAGCTGGGTGGAGAGAGGAAGTAAAGTGCAGAACAGAAAAGCATATAGGCGTGGGTATACAGGAAGTAGGCCTCTTTGACAGAGGATCTCTAAGTGGTATGAACATGGCTGACTTCTTTGCTTTTCTGATCTCTCAGCTTTTCACCCCAATATCTGGCTCCAGGGTTTTTATTATTATTATTAATAAGACCATTGAGCACTTCATCCTACATCTGATTAAATCTAGAGTTTTGTTACTTCTTGCTTCAGAGGCTGAGAATCCCAACACTCATTTTTCCAGCCTCCTTTGAAGATAGGGGTAACCCTGGGTATGATGCTGAGCTGTGAGATGTAAGAGGAAATCTAGCAGTTTGTGACAGTCCTTTTGCTAGGCTGATTATAGATGTGGACAGGTACCTCCTGATCCCCTTCTCATCTTTGTTAGGTTTAAAGGAAGATTTGATATGCAGAGCTGTAGCAGCAACTTTGCGAGCAGATGTGAAGCACATTGGAAAAAAATCACAAAAGAACTATGTAGTTGGTTTTGTTTTGTTTCGTTTGTTTTGTTTTTAACTCTTTGGGGGTCACCATCCAGCTCCCCCCAAAAATACACAAAGACTTATTTTAACTTATGAATGCTTGGCCTTAGCTTGGCTTGTTTCTAGCCAGCTTTTCTAACTTAAATTATCCTGTGTCTCTTTGTTTTGCCTCTGGGCTTTTTACCTTTCTCTATTCTATGTATCTTCCTTTCCTTCTTACTCTGTGGCTGACGGTGTGGCTGGGTGGCTGACCCCTGGTGTCCTTCTCTCCTCTTTTTCTCTCTCCTCCTCTTCTCTCTCAAGCCTGGATTTCTCCTCCCATTTATTCTCTCTGCCTGTCAGTCCCACTTATCTCTCTCTCCTGTCTCACTATTGGCCGTTCAGCTCTTTATTAGACCAATCAGGTGTTTTAGACAGGCAAAGTAACACAGCTTCACAGAATTAAACAAATGCAACATAAAAGAATGCAACACATCTTTGCCTCATTAAATAAATGTTCCACGGCATAAACAAATGTAACACATCTTCAACTAATATTCCACAATAGAACTGCAAACATTTCAGCCTTGACCAAAACTCCTAAGAGTCTTCCTAGACTTGATGTGTGGGGAGAAAGATGAATTCTTGAGTTGTTGATGCCACCACAAAGTGAATCCCTGTTACTCATACTGGGACATGGGTCTGACGTGCCTTTCATTTTTAAAGCTTTCTCATTTTTTTAAAGACGTGTAGACAGTCAGTTGGACAGGATGGGAGTTGTGGGAATGAAAAAGGAAAGTGATCTGGAAGCCTTCCTTGTTGGCTGTTGGAGGAGCTCTGGGGGCTGCTGTGCTACTCTGTCCTGCCAAGGGTGTCCTTTCCACATCTGGCCTGGTCCTCCAGACTATGGTGGATAACCCCATATGGGACCTTCCAGTCCCTCCTACAGGACCTACATTCTCTGCCCTCTCCACCGTTCCCACATTTTTTTTTAACCTAAATAATAAGTGGCTTAGGGAGTATCATTGCTTTCAATTTCGACAGAAAAGAAACAGCAATAAAGTAGCCAGAGAGGAATCATTAAAAAATCCAACACACCAACCACTCCAAGGTAACTTTTCCTTCCTGAGCTGTTTTGGCCCAACCTCTAAGAAAGCCTCTGCCAAACATCCACCCTATGGCTAGCGGCTCCTTATTACAAAGCTGTCTGCTGAGTGTGGAGTTCAGAAAAACCAAGGCTGGACCACTGGGATGGCCCCCAGTGAAGCAGGACATTGTCTACTGGAAAGCTGTCTCTGGTTGCTTTGTGTGGCTTGGATACCACATTTCATGGAACCTGCCAAGTGCTTATGTAGCTTTAGGGACTTGACCTGGCTGGGGCAAGAAAAGAAAGAAGAAAAGTCAGACGCTGAAGAAACCACCCCCACACAATACACAGAAGAGCGGGATCTAGTGGACTGTGCTCTGTAACGGAGAAACCCGAGGCCCCCAGAAGCTCAGCCTGTTCATTATATACAGTTGAACAGGGAGGCGGGGTTACTGCATATGGCTGAACAAGCAGATGGGGCCATTACATACAGATAAGAGGCAGGGTTATTAGAGCTGAACCAAGAAGCAGGCTTAGCTAATCTCAATAGGATCAGTCTCCGTCGGGGAGCAGTCTTCAGACCATAAACATCTGGGGGTAAGGAACAAAGCTATGGTGGAAATATTCTGCACACACAGTCAACATTCTCACTTGGTTCCCTAGAAAGCCTTTGTGACCCCTCTGAGCTTCACCCTGGGAAGGCTTTGTCATTCCCGTGGGCCTGAGGCACTGGAGTCCTTGACATGACCAGGGATACATCAACTCACACACTCACTCAGGACCTTGTTCACTCAGGGCTTCCTCTGCTCCTCACAACACTCCATTGAATTGGGCACTAGGGGTACATGAAAAAATGGGGTAGGAGTTGTATCTTACCCTCTCATGAAAACAAAGCACCAACTTTGTTGGTTGCTCTTATTTGAAAGCCAGTGGTCATCATTTCCCTGGATCTTCCTGGCTGATAAGCTCTGGAGCAGTGGCTCTCAACCTGTGGGTTATAACCCACAGGGGTTGAATATCAGATATATATTTAATTACGATTCACAACAGTAGCAAAATTGCAGTTATAAAGTAGCGCTGAAATAATTCTCTGGTTGGGGGTCAGCACAACATGAGGAACTGTATTAAAGGGTTGCAGCATTAGGAAGACTGGGAACCATGACTCTAGAGTCAGGTGCAGGGTTTCACACTCAGGCTGCCTGCCTGCTTGGGCTCCCTGGCATATCTCACAGCGTTGGCATATGACAGGATCTCATGTAGAGCATTCACTATACAGTCAAGGATGACCCTGAACTCCTGATCCTCCACCTCTCCAGGGCTGGAATTACAGGTGTGTATCACCATACCCAGCTATCTGTTTTCTTCTGGATCTTGCAAAATCTGCAACCAAAGTGGCTTGGATCTGGAAACCTGACCCGGGCATTGAGGGAATGAAGAAAGGGAAGCCTCACAGATCGATACATGTCCAGAACAGCTGGAGTCGGGTGGGGTGTGTGCACTCTGATGGAGGGGCACCTGCTACTGCCACACCCCTGAGCCTCAGCTTCCTTATATTGTACAGCACAATGGGGGAGGGGCTGGCTACTCTTGGTGGAAGGTCTCTGTAGTCCAGCAGTTTCAGACCGTAAACAGCTGGGAGGAGGAAGCTGAAGTTCTGGTCTTTGTACACACTGATCACTCCCTCACACTTGGACCTCAGAGGAAAAGTTTTGACATCTGAGCCTGACCCATGTGAGGATGGCTGTGACATTCAGTGGGGCTGAGGCCTTGGAGTCCTCGCCTGTGTTGTTAATATGCATTCACTCAGGACTTCCCTCACTCAGGGCTTCCTCAGCTCCCGACAGCTGACCTCCCTGTATCAGGTTTTTTCCTTCTTTTTAATGCTGCAGTCATTCTCCCAGACAGGCAATTGCTTTTTTTGAGGGGGAAGGGGGTACACTGAAAGGTCTCTTCTGAATCGGTCTTTGGACTTTCTTTCCCAGCTACATCTATTTAGAATACAGGGGGCTCTATAGGAACCAGAGGTTGATGGAGTTTACCTCAGAGAGGATGTCATCCTTAGTGTGCCACTCACTGGATCATTACAGGAGTCTGGTGTCAAGCACTACTCAACACCACATCAATCTGGGGGTTGACACAACTGAAGTGCCAGGGGACCAACCGAATGACCAAAGGCCGTTGATAATAATAACCTGCTTCCAGAACCTGTGTGCCTTTACCCCTGCAAACACTATTGAGGACTCTTGCAGGGGATTCCGACAGAGAGGAAAGGACACTACCATCTCCATCCGTACCCAGTTGCCTCACCTGTTGTCAATGTTAACCTCTACTTGAGAGGTGGACATAGAGTCTAAGGTCACTTATCCCTAAAACTTTTACCCAGTTACCGCTTGCTCAGTTACCCCTAAAACTTTAAATGCCCTTAATTTCTATAACCACTGTTCCCAGCACCAGAGCATGTGAACATGTGTTTCTGCCCTGTTCCCCACCCCCACATCTGAGCCGCTCACAAAGTGGCATCCACGGATGAGATTCAAATCTGAGAAATCTCTCTCAACTGTATTTGTAGCATACTGATCGCGTTTTGCAAACTTCATTCTTGCTTTAACAGTAATGGCACAGCCACAGGAGAGCAGCAGCGGGGGCCACCAGGAAACAGCAATGAAGTAGCGCGAACCTCAGCAGGAGAAGAACCACGAATCATCCAATTCCAGAGCTCCAGGCTGCGCCTCCCTTCCTCCCTCAGTGTTCAACATAGCCGTTTATGAAGTTGTCTTCGATCTACTGCCTTATTGTCTAAGTTCTGGAAGCAAACTGCAAAAGAGTTCCTGCACTGAGGGTGAGAATAAGGCTCAGTCGTAAAGCACTCTTCTAGCTAGCATTACATGAGGCTCGGGATTCCTTCCTTGGCGATCTCTGCTCACTCCTCTCTCCCCCCAACACACAGTAGAAACAGCATTCTGGGTTGACTCTTGGGACCCCAGGTCTGGATTTGGTTCTTATCTGCTACACCATAATAATGTCTCCTGGGGCCTGGAGAGATGGCTTGGGGCTAAAAGCATTTGCTGCTCTTGCAGAAGGCCCAGTTCGGTTCCCAGCACCCACATGAGGGAGAACAACCACCCTTAACCTCAGTTCCAGAAGACCTGCAGCTTTCTTCTGGTTTCTGCCGGCACTGCACCCACGTGGTGCATAGACATGCATGCAGGCCAACACTCATACATACGAAATAAGAATAAATCTTTGGTGGATGGTGTTAGAATTCTGTCCTCACTCCTGCACATGCGCAGTTTGGGGTCTTGTGTTTTACATCATCAGCGGGCACTGGCGACTACGTAGGCGCGGCATGGTCACACCATCTGCGCCTTAAAAGCCAGATGCACACCCCACGCTCCCTCTGCTCTCTTTGCTCTACTCCCCGCTTCCCCCACCTCGCCATCTTTCTCTCTCCAGGCCTGGCTCTCCTCTCTCCTCTCCCCAGCTACCCACAAACAAAGCTCTCTGTAGGTAGTCATGGCTCGTGACTTTTCCGCCAGTAACCAGTGCCACCACCAGCGCCGGGGACCGCCACCAGCGCGTTTATCATCCTTTCAGATGGTAAAGAAAATGATCAAAATATATTGTATTAAAAACATCTAATAAAAATTGAAAAATTAATAAAATTTTAAATAATTAAGTAAAATAATGCCTCTTGGACAGCACTTCCTGCTCTTCCTCAGGCTGTCTATCTATCTATCTATCTATCTACACCTCACCTCTTTCCCTCTTCCTTCTTTCCATGCTTATTTAAATGAAAAGCACTAGGTGCCATAACATCCACTGAGTGCTGTCAAAATGCTCTCACTTTGTCCCTCAAAGAAGGACCATTCTCTGAGAACATGGAGAAACTGACGCTGAAGGCAGCGGAGTGGTTTGCCCTGGGTTGCTGCAGCGGCACCTGGTAGATCAGGACCTCGACAGAGCCTTTTACGTTCAACCCAATGCAGAAGCAACTGAGCGTTGACCGGGCTGCAGCTGCCTGTCCTGCCCACCACACCACTTCTACCCAGGAGCTTCTCTCTCACCACTCAGATCCTTTCTGCTACCCTGGTCCCTTTTCACTCTTCTGTTTTAGATCATTAAGATAGCATTGCAAAAAAAAAAAAAAAATTAGCGTTGCACAGTGGAAACCGTGCTGGCTTTGGAGCCTGAGAGACTGGGTTTTACTCCATACAGTTTCTCACTTGCAACCTTTGCACCTCCAATATCCTCACGTACAAAGAGAAGGCACCCCACCCACACACTCACAGTTTTTCTGAGACTCGGATTAGACAGTGCTGATGAGCACACTGCACACAGATGGCCACATGGCGTGTGCAACTTAAGGAAGAAAGGGTTTATTTTGGCTGGTGGTTTGAGTGTGCAGTCTGTCACAGCGGTGGGGGTGGGGAGGAGCATGGCGGCAGGAAGGTGCCGTTGATCACATGAGTCTGCAATCAGGACGCCAGGGGGAAGAGTGCCCGGTGCACAGCTCTTTCTTCTTTTTCTTCGGTCTGGGGCCTCACCCCATGGGATGTTGCTGTTTACATTCAAGGATGGTCTTCCCACTTCAGACACCTCTGCCAAACAGTCCCACAGACACAGCCAGCAGTATGTCTCCTAGGTGACTCCAAATCCTATCAAGTGAGCAATGCAGGCTACCATCACTCCCAATGAGTAGACCCTCCTGAGCTGTTTCCTCCCTTCTGACATCATAGCACTCCCTTTGTTGAGCAACTAAAATAGAAACCACAGTTCTTACTCATTTCATGTTACTTACATTGCCATGGTTTTTGACTGCAGTGCTATAACATGCAAATTATTAAATGAGCTGCTTAGAGTTAAATGGGGGAAATGTATATAATCTATATAAGATAGACCAGAGATCTGCCTGATCTCACCCACTCCATCTCAGGCTTTTCCATTGACCAAGTGGATAAACACAGAAGTTCTAAGCCCCCGGCCCCTCCTCTGTCAAAGGAATAACAGTACCCACCTGTGGAGGTGTTGTGAGGAACAACTGAGCTAATCACATCATCGCATTGGCAGGCTCTCGGCACACAGTAAACGCTTAACACGTTTCGTTTGTCATTACTGTTCTGTTTGTTTGAGTCAGAGTCTTGCTATATCTCTCAGCCTTAGCTACCAACCACAGAATCCTAAAAATGACCAGTGTGGATGGCATACGGTGCCTGATGTACTAACCTAAGTAGTACAATGTCCAATGCATGTGTGGTGTTCACAGAGCCAGGAGTTATTGTAAGTGCTTATACATGCAAATATTGTACCATATCACCACTTCAGGAGATAAATGCAGAATTCCCATGGCTTATAGATGAGGAAAACTGAACACAGGAAGGTTAAACTATTTCTCAAGACTGCAGAGCTATTACTGAAATCAAGATCTAAACCTAGGAAGTCTGGCTCCCAGGTCAGCCTTCTGTGTGGCACAGCCTAGCAAAAAAAAAAAAGAAAAAGGGTGGGGGGGGGAGGAAATCATTAAGTTTGATAGTGTATTCTTCATTAATAAACTTAAATTCCAGCAATTGAACATCAGAGTACAACTGGTGTGTAAAGCCAGGATTGTTCATAGTTTCTCTTCTCCATTTTGAATTTAATTTCTACATTTATATGATCAGTTTAGTGTCAAATAAGCTCAGACCCCATCTGCAGTTGGGCCATGGAGTTGAGCCAGAGCAAAGAGCCGCTTCCTAAATACAGTGAGATAAGCAGGGTCCCAAAGTGGCCCTACACCTCTGGCTTCCAGCTGGTAGAGGGCATGGTCAACATGACCATGTTACAGAGTGAGAGACTCTCCTACCTGCATTGAGGAAGTAAACCGGCGTGTTGTTGGGGGTCTGAGGCTTGGGGACACTTAAAGATACGGAGGGTAGCCCCTAGGTGACAGCCAGTAATGATGAAACAGCCTGGCAACTGAAAGGAACAGAAGCCAGCTAACTCCTGTGAACTTGGCAGAACATCCCAAACTCCAGAAAGGGACAGGCCACCTGTGCTCTCATAGCAGCCTTAAGAGACCCTGGGAGCAGGATCCAACTGAGTCATGTGCAGACAGGCTCCTGACCCACGCTGTTGACTCAACAGATATGTGCTGTTTGAAGCCACTTGGTCTGTGATACTTTCGCATACAGCAAGAGAAAAAACAAATATGTACTTGTTGTTGGTAGATAAACTGGACTTGACAAGGACTGCATGACACCAGAGTCATTGTCTTAGTTACAGTTTGTTTCTATTGTTGTCAAGAGACACCATGACCATGGCAACTTTTATAAAGGTGTGGGAGACCAGCCTCCACACTTATTTACCCCAAGAACTCTTGAGGAATGAGGGATAAGAGACTTACTTAGAAATAGAGGGGAGAGAGAAACAGAGAAAAAACACAGGATAGACTTGGGTGGGCCTGGATCCTTATTCACCGGCCCAACTTCA
The DNA here is from genome assembly GCA_902168425.1 of Peromyscus attwateri. Lineage (NCBI taxonomy): Eukaryota > Metazoa > Chordata > Mammalia > Rodentia > Cricetidae > Peromyscus > Peromyscus attwateri. Next base: position 43,674 of record CABHPP010149295.1, read on the forward strand.
TTCCAAAGGTCTATTTATAACAATGCCAAGGGGTGGAGCAAGATACCTCCCCCTTGCTAGTTAGACCCTTCCAAACACCTGGTACCCAGGCCTGTGGTCCAATCCACCTCTTATACAGTCCTGCTGGGTACAGCCACTAGGAAACCTAGTGGACTCCAACATAAAGGAAAACATTCAATTGGGTGTCTTACAGTTTCAGAGGTTTGGTCTATTATCATCATGGTGAGACATGGCAGCATGCAGGCAGACATGGTGCTGGAGAAGGAGCTGAGAGTGCTACATCTTGCAGGCAACAGGAAGTCGACTGAGATACTGGGTGATATCCTGAGCATAGGAAACCTCAAAACCCAACCCTACACAGTGGCACACTTCCTCCAACAAAGCTATTCCTACTCCAACGAAGTCACACCTCCCAATAGTGCCACTCCCTATGAGCTTATGGGGGCCACTTTCAAACTACCACAGTGGTTAAAGAATCAACTCCATAACACAAAGTGGTACCTCCCAGGATCTCAATTTAAAATGTAAAAGGCAAGGGTTAGAGAAAGGACTCAACAGCTAAAAGCACTTGTTGCTCTTGTAGAGAATCTGAGTTCAGTTCCCAGCACTGATGTGGTCTAGGACATCCACCAAGAACTCCAATTCCAGAGAATCCAATGTACTTCTCTGGCCTCCAAAGACACTGAATGCAAGTGGTCCACAGAATTATACAGGTAAAAGACCTATACACATAAGATAAAAATACATATTTTTTTAATGCAAAAGACAAAGTAGAAGCATATTTCCTGTCTAGGAACACAACTGCATCAACAAAGAAGTGTTTCATCCCTTGGAGCTGATATTAATCTTAAGCGGACATTTTTGGTTCTTTTCTAAGTTTGTTAACTCAAAGAGCAGAGGATACTTCCAAAATGCATCTCTTTCATTCACTTGGTTCCAGGAAGGGCTCTACCTAAATAAAATTGAACAACAGAATGTCTGCTCTGTACTTAAACTTCTCCTTTGGTATCATAGTGACTTAAAAACCTACCTCAGAAAATTCTTTCTGTCCATTCAAAGTTCCCCTTCCTAAGTCTGCCTCCCTCTGGCACACTCTGAGACGTGATGGGAAACAGGCAGCCTGCATCAGATGCACAGTAACACTTCATATATTTGAAGGCAGATAAATCCCTCTTAATGCTTATCTTCCCAGAGCCCAAATCCCCTCGATCCCATCCCCGCTCACTCTCAAGTTCCCTGAGGTCTCTTACAAAGGTTTTTTTGCTACCTGTTTCCAGCCTTGGCCAGCAGGCATGCAACTCCAACCACAGGAAGTGACAATACTCTGTCAGGATGATGGTGGCCGGAGGGTGGTCAGAGACTCTCATTTGCCACACTGTAGCATACATGAGCTCCTAGGATTATATACAAATAAAAAGATCAGCAGCAAGAAACAGGGAGCCACTAAAGAACCTGGAGCTGGAGACAATTCTTCTTCGGGAGTCAAGCAGGCGCTGGCAGACACAAGTAGACACAATAAGAATTACTCCAGGAGAGAAAATTTATCATGGGCATTATAGGAGTCCAAGAAAGAGGTGGCCCAGTTTACTTTGACCAGTGGTGATTCTCCAAGGTGGTTCCGGAGCCATCTCTACCAGATCACCACTTGCCTTTCCTAGCACTGACCTAATGAATTGTTCTGAACTGGTGCTTAAGACAAAAGGAATTTATCTTTACAAAGAGTTGAAGGGGAAAAGTCTAACACCAAGCTGTCAGTGGAGGCAGGCTCTCTCAAAAGACTGAAACAATCACACTCCTTTTCTTCATCTGTGTTGCTGCCAGTAATCATTGGCACACCCGGGTGTATAGACTTCACTCCAGTCACTGCCCCTGTCTCCCCATGGCGTTCCACCCTGTCTCTGCTTCGGGGTATCTCTTCCTACTTAGTGCTCTAAAGGTGCTGGTCAAACAGGGCTAAGGGGCCCACGCCATGGCAGTGTGACTTCAGCTTGACTTGTCATCTCTATCCTCTTCCCATATAAATGCCATCTGGAGTTCCTGGGAAGGTCAGGAATTTTGGTGCGCAGTGATCGAAACGTTACATAATTTTGAAGCACTCACTACCCCATCCCCACATGATGATGCTAGACATGGGGCTGTGGGAGTTGATTGGGTCCTAGAAGGGACTTCAGAGCACTCCTCATCTCTTCTGCCTCCTGAGGGTTTATCAAGAATTTGGCCCTTGCTGGACATCAAATCAAGCAACACAGTTGTCGTTGACTTCCCAGCTTCCAACAGTATAAGATAGAAATATCTGATGTTCTGAAGCTCCCAGCCAACAGGCACTTCGTTATACATGCTCAGCAGACTAGGGTGCGTTGCAGTATCTAGGAACTAGCTCCAAGTGTGAATGTGCTGGCCTTCCATAGCACCTGTTCAATATGAGGCCCATGTCAACAATCCCAGATGCAGATATGAAAGCTGAAGATGTAGCTTGGTGACAGAGAACTTGCTTAGCCTGCATTAGGCCCCTGGTTCAATAGTTTCCAGCACCAGGGGCTGGAAACTATTGGGGGGGGGGGGACGACGACGGGGACGACGACGGACGGACGGACGGACGGTGCGGGCAGGTGATTCTGATAATGGGAGTTTTGGGAACAGTTGATTTTAGTGTAACTGAGGGATCTCCTAGGCTACATCAGTTCAAAAATGTATAAAAATAATGGGATCTCCTTAGCAGGGTGCAAAATTTCCTAGAAGAGCTAGGCTACTACCCTTGCATTGGGCCTGTGTGTATTGTGGTGCAAAATCATTATTTTGCTATGAATGCATTTGTATGACTATACCAATGTATGCATATATGAATATATAAATATATGCCTTGTGCTTGCCAAACTGGGACCAAGGTATCACTGTTTTACATACTGGCTTTTAGATGACAGTTTACAAAGCAACCCCCACCCATCCTGCGAGAGAGGATGCATCCTTGGCCTGCAGCAATACAAAGGATCCTGAGGGACACCACCCCTACAATCCAAACAAAGCCCCAGAATCCAATCTGATTGCAGATCCAGAAGTAGAAAGTCAGGGTTCAAGGTCACAGGGCAGGAAAACACACTAAGTCTTCAGCCCACAGGAAACAGAGAGGCCATCCTCAGAGGACACCTTTCCGGCTTCCGCTCTGCTGGATAAACACACCTGCCTGAGATGCTATATGAAGATCCTGAATTTTAGTTCAGTCAGCAGAACTTTCCGGCTGTCTGGGAAGTTTCTCTTGAGCTGTGTCCTTCCAACCTGCTAAGTTTTTATTGCAGTGTGGCCTGGGGGCTTTGACGGTCTCTGGGGGCACAGTAAACGAAGGGACATGAAAAGAACGTCAGATAGCATTCAAAACACCCGTGCACCGAGTGCAAAGAACCACATGGAAAAATCAATGATGATGTGTCCTTCGGGGCCTGTGCTGCTGCCTGGAGCCTGGGTTTCTATTCTTCTGGAAGGAATTATGCAGTGCTGGTTGCTTCTGCGAGGGATGTAGGCTCAAGTTTCCCAGACAATATCCTGACTCCGAATGCACATGTCTCAGCAAGATGTATATCCACTGGCTGGGCAGCACAATAGTGGCTTGGTGCCTTATTAAGAAAGTAGATACATTAAGCGAGGTGGTGGCTTTTATTTTTATTTTTTTAAATCAGCATCTTTTTGACTCAAACACACCTGGAGAAATAATACCGCTTGCTACCTTGATTTTTTATGTGGCCTTATACATCTTAAAAGCTGCTTAGGAGAGAAATTGGGCCAACTGAATGCTGAAGACTTGCTCTAATTCTGTACCTGTTCCATCATGTGCTTTGAGATTTGAGCCACTCACATATCGCATGGCTCTTATGTCTAAATAGGATGGGTATCACACCGCTTCCATTTTCAACAGGAGGGCAAGCCTGGTACACGAGTTCATCCTTGGCCTTCGATCTTCACAGGGAGCAGTTGTACCTGGAGAAGAAAGACTAACTCAGAGGGGGAAAAAAATCATTGCTGGAAAATGAATGGGCTCTTGGATGCAAGGCTTGTTTGGAGACACACTGATAGACCATTTGTGCCTTTCCCAGCCCACTCCATAGTGGAAGCCCCAAGACAACGCTTGTTAAAATATAAGAAGTAGGTATCTTGGAGGGGGAAAAAATCCACGAAATCCTGAGTTCTATTAAATCCCAAATGATCTATTAAAAGATTAGCCATGAATGGTTGATTGCAAAGCCAAGCAGAGCTAGGGTGGGGAGAATGTTTTCCTACAACAGAGCCGAGCACTTCCTGTGCCCTTTAATTGAAGAAGCTAGTCAGTCCAGTTGGGGTGGAGGGGTCAGTGGAAAGTGTCTGGCGGTACAGTTCTATGAAACCATGTCTGTTTCCTGACTAACTTCATTAATGAGCAGATCTACTTAGATGCCCTTCAATGATGATACGCATGTGCCATGAAGGCAAACCATGAACACCGGGACCTTTCTGGTAGCTTTGCCCGATCCCCTCAGCCCTGTCAATGGTATGAAGTCAGAGAGGCTCTGAGAAACAGTGGTATGAATGACAAGGAACGCCAGCTACTTTCCACAGCTTGATGAACCTTTTTTAATTAGAATTTTTGGAGTAGAATGCATGCTATTCCAAAGAAAACAATATTATTCCTAGGACATTAAAACTCCTTCCTGAGCTTCATGCTGTGTTTGTCTCTTCGGCACACAATGATTTATCATCTCTTCTTCCGGTCCTTTTGAACGCTCACTCCTTTGTGTGTGTGTGTACCTTTTTATGAGCTTGTCTCTCTTTCTCGAATTTCCTGTTGTGGAGTCAGAGGACACATTTTTATTTTGTAATAAGGTTGCTTAAATCACTTCCTCAATCTCTCTCTGGAGAACCGGCTTTCAATAAAAACATTTCAGTGGGATCTGAGAATGCCTTCCCTTTGTAGCTAGCTGCCTGCTTTGGGGTGTTGGGGAGGAAGTAGAAACAAGCTATTGTCAAATGATGGCCAGCAGCGGAAGGACTCACATACCGAGGGGAGATTAAGAACAAATTGGGCGAGGGGGTGTCAGAGCGCTCTATACTTTCTAACAGCAGCCTTTGCTCCCTCTCTCCCTCCCTCCCTCCTCCAGCTTCGCAGGGAACATGGTGGCTGTATGTATGGTTGGACTGCTCTCTCTGCCCATACCCCCTCCTTGGCTCCATTGCTCTGCTTCTGGGGCAGTGTGCGCAGGGCCCTCGGAGGCAGAGTGACTGCTTTTATCCCTTTTGAAAATATTTATAGCGAAACACTGGCAATTGCCTTGGGAAGCAGGCCTATAAATTTCCTCTTGACTCCCACCTCTCCCTATCTTGAAACTCAAGATGAATCAATCGTAGAGTGAAAAGGGGAGGAAGAGTCTTTGGGGGAAATCTGATAGCGGTCGCGTATCTTATGGGCAGCACTCCAGTCTACCTTGAATGACTTGGTCTGGCCAGGGTGACTGATCACAGTAAGGAAAACATAAATGCTGCAGGGAAGTGCAGAGCCCAGGCTGGAGATGGCTCTCGGGCATTCCACTCTGCCTTAGAGAGGATGACCCTTCACCCCACAGGCTGATGTACAGGCCCGCCTGGCAGCTCGGATACTCCATCCAAAAGAATGTGGGAAAAGAGAACACGCAGAAATGCAGGCACTCTGACCCCAGCAGGGCTTTGTTGAAATACCAGGCCTCATTCACACTGTGTGCCTTCAGCAGACTCCCTTATGTTCAGTCCACACGGGCACAAAATGCCACATGCCACCTTGGCTTTGAGACAGGACTTACATCCGAGAGGCTGAAACGGTTCAGGGTGTCCTGAAGGCTTCTCACCCAGCCTTTTGAGGGGAGAGCGTCAGAATCGGTAAAGGGTCCTGGCGACATGTGTTTGGTCTTTTGGCTCTGCCTCTTATCCGTTCGTGATGTGGGAAAGTCACTAAAACTATCTGAAAATCAGAAATAATAATGTCTACCTCACAGTGCGATCATGAGAAGTAAGTAAGACAATGTACACGAAGCTCTCAAATAGACTCAGGCAAAGGGAAACCTCAATGAAAACCCAGTTGGTCACTGGCATGGGCATGATAGTGCTGTGACTGTTTCCTGGCAGCTCCGGCTGCTCTGACCTCAGTGTTTGCAGTCTGGAAGGGCAGGCCAAGCACGTTGTCTTCGGGAACTTTATATCACACCAATACATAAATATCAACTTTCTGGCTGGACTCCCTTGCCACACAGTCAGTGTGGTGTTACCAGGTGTTGTCTGTGGTCCTCACCATGTCACCCGGTCATGAGGCCTGTATGGTGATCTATCTGCTCGCTCACCTGGCTGTAATGGGTCTGGTTTTCATAATAGCATTGTAATTTTCATTTTATTTTCTCACTTTCCTAGTTGTCCAGGACATAAAAATCAAAGTTGGTGGTGACTATTTCTCCCGTGCCTAGAGAAATTATGGAAGTAGACAGGTTTCTCAAGTATTTTGAGGCTTATAACCACTTCCCACTATCTTCAAGAGCAGCTGGGTGGGGATTCTCAGGTCCATTTGTAAGGTCTTGGACAGAAAGCGGAATTGGATTATACAGTCAAGCACTTCCCCGATGTTGTTTCTACACAAGTGTCTAGAATGATTCTTCCTGTGTGCTGGAGGAGGAGCACTTCATCCCCAAAAGAGGATCCTGAATACCAGAGTCCTCGCTATACTCACTCCCAGGCCATCATTCCCCTTATCAGTGGTTCTCAACCTTCCTAATGCTGTGATATGGTTTAATACAGTTCCTCATGCTGTGGTGACTCCCAACCATCAAATTATTTCATTGCTACTTCATAAATGTAATTTTGCTACGGTTATGAATCATAATGTAAATATCTGATATGAGACCCCTGTGGGGGTCTCGACCCATAGGTTGAGAACTTCTGTCCTGTATGTAACCATCTCATAAATGCCAGCGTTTACAGCTTGCTTCTTCCTCAGACTACCCAAGACTCCTGCTTGGGTCTCATTTTGTCTTCTTATCTAAAAGTTGTTATAATGTCCTCAACCTCACTAGTCCTGAGAGAGGATTTCTGATGGCTGAACAGACAGGAAAGCCAGTGCATTTAGTAACCTGAAATTAAATGTTGCTACTGTCTGACTCACAAGATGCTCTGGACTTTGGGAGATAGAGGGAAGCCAATTGAAAAGTAAGATAGGAACCCGGTATCTCCTGAGGCTCAGCCTCTTTGTGGCCCAGCTTAAACCTTCAGTCTTTGGGGCTCTGGTTGATTGGAATGAGTTTAGGCTGATAAATTTCAGGAGCTCCTCCCCTTCCACATAACTCCCATCCCCACCCATGACCAGAAATGAAATTGCTCTCTAGGAACCAGTTCCATTTTGAACGGCATGTGGTTTCTAACACTCTTTCAGTGAAACGCCATTGAAAGACTCCTTCATAACCTAAAGTCCTTGAGCCTGTAATTAAATCCTGTGTGATCAAAGAACATTACAGTATAACCACCAAAGTACACAATTTCTATATTCCTCGACAGAGCAATCATCATTTACCACCAAAGCAATGCCCTGAAGCTATCGGACAATCATTTCCATTTTGGAAATTGGCTTGACTTCCTTGAATGCACATAAAGGCCCTGCCCAGGGTGTGTGCTCCGCACCAAGACCTGCAAGGCATTCTTACTGATGGCTAGTGTGGGTTTCTGTACAAAATCAGGACTCTGTTAGGAAGGGACAGGGGAGATGGGGCAGATAATGGGCTAGCTGTGGCTGTCTTCAATTAATCTTCTATGTACCCCATAATCTGGAGAAAATTGGAGTGGTTGCCAGTTCCAAATGGAGAAATTCTACCTTGAAGCAACAACAACAACAAAAATCTATGAACTTCAGGGTAAAGCCATAACAAAGAGCAGTACAATGACTTCAATGCCTCACTTCTTGTTTTGCCAGAACAAGCCCACGTCAGTTGTAAAGCATCACAGTTCAGTGTCTTCTGTAACTCGCCACCTCCTTTGCCTCACCTCCACCACGTCACTTTATAAGGTGGCTAATGAAAAAAGCACATGTCCTTGTGCTTTCTCGTTCATGCACGTGTACCTTTAGAGACAGCGTGGGTGGAGGGAAAGAGGGAAGGAAGGTAGTCTCTGCATTGTACAGCCATGGGCTGAAGAGGAAAAGAATGGAATCTAAAGGGTTGTCGGATATTTCTGCAGTCTTTATTGCTCGTGTCAACTACAAAATTGAAAATCCCTCTCTTCTCCCTCCACTCAAGAATGTCTGCTGTTGATTGAGAATAAAGACAAGTCCAAGCCCCTTAACTTAAAACCCCCTAAACTCAACAGAAGATGTACTGGCTCCTCTAAGTGAAAATGCAGAGAGAACAATGACCAGGTGTCATGGCTCCATACATTATGACTGTCTTGGCTATGGTGGGTGTAAAAAAAATCCTCCCAAACTGATTTCATTTCTAAGTCATTATAGATACAGCCACCAGAGTTCTAGACATCATGATATGTCCATCCTGACATTCAGCCTGACTGGGTCACTTGGTCTATACTGTCCTCATCCGGGTGATTATGATCAGGTAAATAGAACACTAGTTGTCCTCATTAACTAATTAATTAAAGATAATCTCTAGATCATGGACTGTTAGGTTGAACCATAGGGAACTACAAACAGCCAAAGATCTTTGACTCATGAACAGAATTTTCACATGGTTGAACCTAGTAAATGAGGTGTGTGGAGAAAAGGATGAAATCCTGGAATAGTGGGCAAGAAACCAACAAGTCTGATGACCTGGCATTTTGGGGAATTGTGGGTAGAGGTGGATCTGGGAATTTACTGTACATTAGCTGTGTCCACTTGGTTAAATTTCCCAATCTCTGCACCTTCGTTTCCATCTGGGCAGGTTACAATTGCCACAGCACCTGTGTTTGGAGGAGTTAATAATAAATACAATCTTCCAAATGATAACTGGCTCTTGGCAGACACCAGCTATTCGTTCTTGTGTGGTTTTTGTTATTTCTGGGCAAACGTGGCGTCCCCATTTGTCAACACCCTGGTGCCTCATTCATGCATGGGTGACGTTCCGTCTTGTAACTCGTTTCGGTGGCTGTACTCTCCAAGCGTTCTGGGGGTTATTAAAAATGGGAATGCTCCTTCAGTCACATTTCAGCACACTGAGAAAGGGTCTTTTTCATTTGTGTGCTCACCCACAGAGGCTGCAATCACCGACTCTCAAAACCAATTAGAGTCAGTGAATTACCCATGGACATAAAATTAATGAAACTTTCTGACATAATTGTTTTCTAGAATGCACAAGGTAACCAGAGAGACACCAACTCAAATGAAATGACTAGCTTCATCAGCTTCGCAATCCCCACCTGGGGCCAGGCCAGGCCTCTTCCTCCTTCTCTACCTTCTAAGGAGGCTTTATTTGTTTGATTTGACTGTTTGCAAAATCCTGGCCCCCAGTGTAAAAAGCATTTTGGGAAGGTCTTCTGGGCACCTTCATCTGCATCCGCACAGATTCATGCCACAAGTATCCCAGACCAGGTGGGCAGCTACACTACCCGAACTGCCCGGGACATCTCATTCTTCTCCTTTGGTGGAAGCTAGGCTGTTTTAACTAGCCTGGCTGTAGGCAAGGGAAGGCTGGGAAGCAGGATGAGTATAGAGGACAGAGGGTGGTCCTAAAAGAGAAGCAACAGCTACCCATTTCCCAGGCTCCCACGAAACAAACGGCTTCTCTGAGAAATGGAACATGAGCAAAGGCGAGCAGATTTCTTCTTCCATAAAGTGAGCTTTTTAGATGGTGTGACCTTTACCATCATGCCTCGCTCCAGATTTTGAGAGCTCAAGGACAGGGGAGCCTTGGAGACAGCTCCCTTTTAATTTTTTCTAGTTCAATTCTAAATTCATCTACTAACATCCAAGGGCCAGACACCAAAGCCTTACCAGACCCCTCCCTGCTTTGAACTTATCGAGAGTATCCATCAAGATGCCTGCACAACACAGTTCAAAAGCAATTTGGACCAGGTATTGTGATTTAGAGTTCTTGTCAGAGCTCAGAACACAATGCCCCATTCCATGGTGCCATCCCGTCTGCTACTCTGAGCTGAAGGAAATTAGAAGGGCCTTGGAAGTGAGTTCTTTGACCTCCACCCACCCTGTTTGCTCTTGTTCACTTCCTCTCTCAAAGCAGACCACAAGAAGAACTCCCCTCCTCCAAGATAGATCACAGAAATCATGCCTTTCTTTCCCCAAACCAGCAATCACACCTAGAAACATCACTCTAACCTTCCTGTGTCTTTCTGTGTAGGAGCTGGCTATAAAAGAAGCCAATAGCCTGTATAGGCAGAAGTTTCTGTCCTGCCAGCAGTTCCCAGATAAATACACTGAGGCCTATATTAATTATAAATGACCAGACAACAGCTCAGGCTTGTTACTACCTAACTCTTACATTTAAATTAACCCATATTTCTTATCTAAGCTTTGTCATGTGGCTTGGTACCTTTTTTCAGTACAACATGCCCATCTTGCTTCTCTCTGCCATCTGCTGGTGATTTCTGACTCCACCCTTCTTCCTCCCAGCATTCTCAGTTTGACTTTCCCACCTAACTTTATCCTGTTCAGCTATTGGCCAGTCAGCTTCTTTATTAAGCCAATCACAGTGACAAATCTTCACAGTGTACAAAGGGATTATTCCACAGCAAGCCTTCTTGTCTGATGGGTCATGAGACCCTTCTCCCTGAGGAGCTCTGTCTCATCCCCAGAAGGGAGGAACTCCATACAGAGAGGGCAAGAAGCCCCTGAACACAGAGGCCTGTGGATCTCCCCTCTTAGTTGATCACTATCAAAGCACACGTCTTGCTTCAATCACGTTTCCACATGACTGTCTATTCTTCATTGAACATAAAGAACTTTCTCCCAGGTTTTGGGGGTATTGACCTCTGAACACTCTGAATTACATAAAGCTTTATTAAATACATTTGTATGTTTTTCTCTTGTTAGTCTGTCTTTGTCAGCTTTTATTTTCAGACCTGACCAGCGACCTGAAGAGCGTTGAGGAAACTCACCTAAAAACACCTGTCTGAATAACAAAGGCATTCTGTAATATCGCCTTGTAATGCCTGCTTGTCATCACCATTAAAATATCAGTACGCCTTACTATGTAGGGACTCTGATCAGACAATTCGCCCAAGCATTTGTCTGTGTTATCCCACTGAGCTCTGCAGTAACGTCTGCATGAAGAGATACCAGACCTAGTCTGTGTATAAGAATGCTGAAGTTCAAAGACATTACGTTATAGCCCGAGTTCATACAACTAAAAACACATGATGTGATGGATCTGAAAAGAGGTGCCTGCCTCTAAAGACTGAATCCTCTTCATTTTGAAAGTGTTCCTGATATAGGCCTTGTGGGGTCAAACACAGACCACACATGATTCTTTGGACCTTCTCACAGTACCCCATACCCAGCTGAGCATGGACTTGAACCTTATTTTCATTTCTCTATTGGTCGTTTAGAGCTCCAGCTTCTGAAGTCAGCTGGACTGGAGATTTGACTTCCAACAGCTGCCCTGTCCGTTTCTGGTTCTCATCCCATCTTATTATTTTGCTTGCACTACCATCCATGACGACTGTGCACCAAACAAAAAGGGAAGAACTGTTGGTTTGGGGGAGCTATCACAGGTATAAAATGAATCTAGAAAATTTGGCTCTCAGCCTGATGAAACTTGAGGAATCAGCAAGCACATGTTGTTGGTCAAGTTTGGAGAGTTGTCAAGAGATCTGTGGCTCCTTAGCTTCTGTTCCACATTCTTTGGTTGCTTGGCAGCCCGGTCAGTGCCGAGCATTAAATTTAACTTTCCCGCCCTGTTCGCATCCCAGGGTTGTTAAATGCACTGAGGTTCGAGGTAATTCATCTTACTCAACATTTTCACAGCTCAGTAAGCATGCATTCATTACCATGGACATCATGTTAATGTTTAACAAACATAGCTGACGATGTTTTCATTTTCACTCACCTGTCATGAAATACACTATGTGTATACAAATAAACAATTCATGCAGTGATGATTTCCCTCTTTGTCTCGGTTAAGACCGTCAAGGCTCACGTTGTCTTAGGTGAGAAGAGCCTGTGTTTAGACTCTGAGTAACTGGGAGTCCTAGCTCTGGTGAGGCCTCTGTTAGCTCAAGACCCACAGGAGCACAGTGTGCCTGGCAGTTCCCGAGTAATAGCAACACCACTTCTCATTCCCTCAGGATATGTGTCTACAGTTTGTGCTGCACTCTTTCTTGTATTTACAGTCTGTGGTTGCTGGTTCAGCAGGTTACTAAGTCACATGAACAGGCACTTCTGTTACACAGAAGTTTATGCTGTGGTTTATTCTGTACCTTTTGGCTTTTTCTTGCACTTTTTTTCTTGCGGTGGTGTGCCCTCTGTTAATACTGTATAAATGTCTGACTGTGGTTCAGGACATTCAGGAGACCATGGTCCATTGGACATCTTCTACAAAGACCAGTAGATAAGGCAAGCTGGCTATGTAAGCCACAGGAGGGTGTCCTTAAATGTATGAAAAATAGAAGCTGTTCCTTATTTCTGGTTGCCTCAAGTTGACCTTCCGAGGCAATAATTTAAAGATGGAATCATAGATTCGTGATGTTCTCCACTGTGCAAGTTCAGCAGTCTTCTATGTGGACATGAAAAAAGATGCAAACTGCCACAAACCTTGTCCCTCAGATACACATAGTTACAAAGAGCACCCAGCACCAATGTCTATGTAGCCTACAATGAACTTAAATTCTTTATTATCCTGCCTCCATCTCTAAAGGGCATGGCCATCATGTTTGTCTTCAAATGCCTTCCTTCCTTCCTTCCTTCCTTCCTTCCTTCCTTCCTTCCTTCCTTCCTTTCTTCCTTTTCTTTCCTTTCTTTATTCCCTCTTTCCCCTCTTTCTCAGAAAGTGAAGGTAATGTTGACCCAGAATGCCATTCCAACGTCCAATCTGGATGAGATATGAAGCCTCCATATTTTTACAGCACATTCATCATTCTCTATTTTCTCTCTAGCTCTGAGGCACAGAGTTAAAAAAAAAATAAAGTAAAAGGAGAAAACACACTAATATATTTAGTCAGTCTGATGTAGCCATCTTTGCATTGTCTTTGGGTTGAATGAAAAATGAAAATAGACATTCACGTAGAGATACAATTGGGGCATCAGAACATTTGGAAATACCCTGGAGTTTTCCTCTTCAAATTATGGAAAGATAAATAGAGTGAGGTTACACACTTCATTTGGAGATGGGAAATAGATGTTGTAGATGAGAAATCTACATCTTGTTTTCCCTCCCCAGCTTTTGTTCCTTTGATACAGTGTCTTGTTATGTAGCTGTGGCTGGCCTCAACTTCACAATCCTGCTTCATCTTCTAAGATTAGAGGTGTGTACCACTATACCCAGGCATATACATGTGTTTAACAGGGGAAAATGTCTCTGAGTGAAGAACACAGACCAATTCTCCATTATGAAGTAAAGTAAACTATGATAAAGATTGTAGCCAGTGAATTGGTGAGGAGTACATTCAGCTGTAAATAATAGAACATTCTAAAGTACTGGCCAAGTGAAGTGTGTGAGGACCTCCACACAGCTGTCCAATTCTGCCTTGCTATTTCGTCATCTAATTTAGGGCTTTTTTATGTTCATGGTTGAGAAGCATCTTGCACACGTTTTAGGCAGAAGAAAAGGGATAAAAGGGGGTCCAGGGGCCTCTGTCATGTCCTCCTAACCAGGACACACTCACAGCTTTACTAGTGTCAAGAAAACACTTGGGAAATCCAGGTCTAGCCACTAGAGGTGAGAGAGTCAAAGGGAGAGGAAGACACACGAAGCGTATGTGAATGAGACTCCATCTTATCTCCATGACCGGAGCATGGAAAGCTGTTTGAAAGATGTAAGGATGGAAGTGCCATTAGAAACTTTTATGAATGTATGTGAACACTCTAAGTCCTTCGTTTACATGGACTTGTAGACATGTAAAGTTGATACTCTTGGACCATGGCAGTAGCCTGAATCATCCCAGGGTGAAACTTCATGTATAGAAGGAGTCACTTTGATGATTATCAGAATCCAGGGTAACACACAGCATGTACCTCAAAACCAGGCCATGCTTTCCTCTAGTAGGTTGCAAGTAGGACTGTTGAATAAATAATAAAATTTTATTTCTTTGTAAGAAATCACCCTAGAGAAAAACCTAACAAGCTTTATAAATAACTTCAGTCCTGTATTTATAGAATCACCAAGAGTGCTTGAATTTTTTTGATCACACTTTATTGCATAGCATGGAGGACACTCTTATATTGTAATAATATTGGCAGCGCTATAGCTTCATCAAGGCTTCAGAATATATCTCTGGTGAATTCCAGGGTCTCCTCTGTATAATAAATCACTAGCTGTATGGTTGCAGAGCAAAGTGCTACCCTTAGGGAATCAGGGCAGAGATTGATGTGGGCTATACTGGTTAGAAAAATGCACTACTCGCTTCTGGAGCTAATGGACACACAAGAAGATGTGTTTAAAGGCTAGATCACATTTTCAAAAGAACAGCAACATCTCATTTCAGATGCCTGTCAACTCCTCCTATCTGGTAAACTTTTGGGGAAACACCAAAACAACCCCAAAATGCCACTAGGATAGCCATTGACTCTAGGATAGAGTCAATGTACTGAAGCATAAATATTTTATTTCAAAGAACACCTCACTCTGAGTCTATTTATTCTAGCTTTGTTTAAAAGTTTGCAAAGAGTGATTATCTGGTCTCTTCATCCAAAGTTGAGTAGGGATGAATGACAAGTTCAAGAAAAAAGCATAAAAGCTGGCCTGTTGGTAGCAGCAAGAAATTACAGGAACAGAATGAACTCAAGGAAGGAAAGAGGAATCTTCTAAAACGAAAGACCAAGAATTACAAAGGCATCGCTCTGTAGTGCCATTGGTGAAGGACATTGATAATACTTAAGGAAGCCCTGGGTTGCTACAATGACTACCATCTTTTAAAAGGTTGAATTGAGGCTGTCAAGATGGCTCACTTGAATTCAATTCCTGAACCCACACAGTAAGAGAGAAACAGCTCACAAAATGTGGCCTCTGGCCTCTACATGTGGGCCACGCATGCACATATCTCCTCCCCAATTTGTTTTTAAAAGGAAGATTAACTTGAATTGAAGAAGATCAGTATGTAGGAAATCAGAGAAATATGTCCTACATTCCAAGAAAGATCTTTACTTAAATGATTAATATTTCTCTTAAACAGAATAAGCCTCAATTATCTGGAAAATTCTCATGGAGAACTCAATTCCTGGGTAAAATCAGGAAAAATGTTATTGCACCCCTGTAACTCAAGTTTTGCATATATGTTCAGTTTGTACAAACATGAGAAAACAATCAATGTTCAGAGAGATAGTCATCCCTTTTTAATTATAACCCATTTCAGCCAAACTGTAAATATGGCCATACTTGAATACACATTGAAATAAACATGTTTAAGCATATTTATTGACCCATACCAACTCCTTAAGTTCATTTGATTCCAGTGTGAATTGCTTCCAAAGCACTTGCACCCCCCCCTTTCTCTCACATATAACATAGGCTGGGCTAGACATTACCAGACAGAAAACAGAGCAACCAAAATATATCACTCATTTACCGCAAGCATATGGAGCACTCAAACATGTTTTAATCAGTGTGGTCCAAGTGAACCACAGAATGGCAACGCTTCACTTCCAGTAAATGCACATTAAGTATTTCCCATTAGAGAAGTATCAAGTAACAGTCTTGAAATCAGGCCTTTCCAATGAGTTTTCTATTCAATAACCCTAATGCTTAAAAGGGTACGCATTATATGGTGCTTGGTAGCCCAGCAGGATATGATATTGGGCTACTTGGCAATCTGTCCTTCTCACATGCCTTTGATAGCAAGAAAACTTTCTCCCCCAACTCTGGTGGAAGAAGAACCTGCCTTTATTGGGTGGCATCTGTCAAGAGTTCTTGGTTAGGTGGAATGGCACTATCTGTCCCAAGCACAGCAAAGGGACGACCCTTGTGACCATTGCTCTGGAGCTGGTATAGAAAAAAAGAGAAAATAAGTATCTGCCTGTGGCTATGAGTGCTTGGCAATTCCCAGCATCTGTAGGACCAGGGTTTGGGGAAAGCAAAAGATTAAAGAAGGAATCTGTGGCTAAAGACAAAGGAAACTATTAACCCTGATTCATCATCTTCATAATGACTATATTACCTGTTCCTTTTTACAGCACTTCATATGAATGAAACCTTCTGCCAAGAATTTTACATGCATAGATGCTCTCATTTAATTCCATGAGGTAGCTATTATTTTTGTTCTTAGAGAAACAGAAGACTAAGGAGACTTGCCCAAATGGTAAAATTATGATTTGAACCCAGCCATCTGACTCCAAACTCACTAAAATCCTTGCTCTTTCTGGCTTGTATTCCGCCATGTCCAGATGTCTGGTCCCCTGATGTCCTCTCAGTCTCCTTCTGTGTCATGCCCAAGGGCAGCGGGACAAATAGAAGACAACCATAGTTGAACTGTAGAGAAAGGACTCTCCTCGTTGTATCTGTTCTTATGCACAAGGTCAGGCACCCAGATCCAGCTATCATCAGCTGGAGGTAAGTTTGCACACAACACTTTGTGGTTTCTTATTAACCACCTGCCAATCATCCCAAACATGCCCGCCATGATCCTTTTTATCCCCCCATAAAGTAGATTCATTCTACTGAAACCATTCAGCATCACCTTCCTTTGGGCCCCAGGTCCCAGATCTTCATTCATTAACAACATCATCCTTTTCATTCTTTGTTCCATGGGAATGGGGCCAAAAGCTCAGGATCGCCAAGATGAAGACATGTGCCATCAGGAAAGAGGCAGTAGGACAGCTGGTCACCCCTTCTGTGTGACATCTGTCCCATCTCTGCTCACCATTTGTTTTAAGCTTGGGGGGAAAGGAAGACCTAATGTGTTGTCCTTTTCAGTCAGACTTCCAGAGTCTGCTTCCTAGTCCTTGCCCCTTGCTCATTAGGGACAGTGTCCATTCATTTACTTGTCAGCTTGGTGTTTTCTACTAAGATCTGAGCTGTTAGGTGACTTGCAGACTTAGGGGACCAGTCAACCCTCACCCCTATGCTCTCCCGCTTCCTGACTTACCAGCACACCCTTTTATTATCGTTGCCCTCTTCTTAAACCCCTTAATAACCCTCAGCTTCTTGTGGTCTCTGCCAGGGTTGCCCCCTAGTTGAGGAATTGCTCCATGCCCCAGGCTCGTGGGAACCAACCTGAGTTAGCTAACTTTTCCCACCTCCTCCAAACTTATCACCTACACCTTCAAAGCTTGCCCTGTCTCATCCCACACAATGGGTTGAGGGAAATTGGATCTTCTGGAGTCTGGAACAGCTAAGTGGTTGGTGTGGAACCCTGGGACCTAAAGGACTATCAAGGTCAGCCCCAGGGTAAAGAGCTGCTTGGGCAGGGCTAGGCCTGGGAGCTGCAGCCAGAAGGCCCAAAGGGTTGAACAGGAGTAAAAATGCTCAGGCCCGGGGGTGAAGAGAGGTGGGAACCTGGAGAAGGAATGAGTCACACGGATAACATGGTGCCTGGAGCCAGTCCAAAGGAGGGGCCTGGTCCAAGCAAGTCAAGGCAGGAGAAGCAGGAGTCTGAGGTGAGTCCAAGGGCAGATATCAGGGATGGGGAATGGAGAAGAGAAGGGATACAGAAAGTCATCCTTAAAACAAGATGGGATGCGTGATGACATACAGGAGCTGAGTCTTCATTCTGCTATTTAGATAGCGTTCTCTCTCTCTCTCTCTCTCTCTCTCTCTCTGTGTGTGTGTGTGTGTGTGTGTGTGTGTGTGTGTGTGTGTGTTCTTTCTAGAAGCCTGGCAGTGCACCGGGTATAAAAACACTGAGTGGTTTCTGCTACTTCTCTCTGGTCTGAGATGTTGATTGGAGTGCTCCTCCAGAACAGATGACTGTACCTTTGCCTCGTGACTATTTCTCTGACAATAAGTTAGATGGGAAACTTGGGCTCAGATCTTAATTTTACGGGTTAATGGGAAGTTGAACTGTATTTGCTTAGTATGTACTCAAAAAAGAACACATCCATATTGTCCCACCTGATATCACATGAGCATCATATCAAATTAGCATGCTTCTCCATGCCTTGATTTTCTGTAAAAGGCAGGTAATAGCACCAGTCAGTGGTAATTAGATGAAGACACACATTTTAAGATCTTTGGTGTAATGTATTCTACCTAGTAAACCTCAATAAATATCAGTCATTGTTACCTTCCATTTTCAGTAAGTAATAATCACTTCAGTATGAATTTGACTCTGAATGTTCCTGACCAAGCAACACACAGAACCTACTCAGTGGTCCAAAGCACAGAGTAAAATGTGTTCTGTCTCTAAACACAACTGCAACAAAGCACATGCTGAAGATTCAACGTGATCTTTGAATCCCATCTTTACTGGTGAATAAACTCATCTACATCCCTGAACCTCAGCCACCTGTCAATAAGCTAAGGTTGACAATACCAGCAGACTCACCTGTGAGGTATGAGCATAACACAGGTCCATGTGAGTGCATGAGGAATGGAGTCCTTACAGGCAGAGGTTTCAGTTTTGACTTGGACCTGTTCTGCGATTACAGCTCCCAGCATGAGGTCACACCAACTCTTCCACAGGAAGAATGTTAAACCCCTTTGTCTGTTTATCCTGAGCTCCTCCAGACCCTAGGATGTCTCTTGCTGAGAGGTCCTGGGTTTTACTGCACTTCCTGCCATTGGCTAGTTTGGGTGAGAGGTTTGTTGTTCTATTTCATGTCAATCTGCAAGGTGATGTGACTTGGAACAACTCTGATATGCTTGTGGCTTTTGAATTTTAGATTAGGAAGGAATTCTTGGCAGGAGGAGATTTTTCTCATCTAAAATAAAACAGCTTTATTTATTTATTTGAAGGCTCCTTAGGTTTGTGGACAGGCGGCTCTCAAGAAGGAGACTACTGATGGGTTTCAGAAGAGGATCACACTAAGGCACAATGAGAACCTTTTCTTCCATGTGCAGATGGATCACAGAACTTGGTGTGAAGAGCCTCCAAGACAAGACGCACGGTGGGCACAAAGGAGGTCGGTGTCTGGAGGTGCTTGCCTGAGGTTGGTTGGCCTGTTCCTTTTCCAAGGATGGAGCTGATTGATACCAACAGCCCTGCGGCCAGATTACATGTTGCTACTATGAAACCTGTTATATCATCTCAGAAAAAAAATATCTGCACAAACACGCCAACTTTCCTCAGTAAAATCAAAGGCCCATGCCTCCCTTTCATCTTTCTGGCTCTACGGAGCCCCGGCTCCCAGGTTGCCACATGTGGCTCGCTCTTGGCATTGAGATGGGTGGGGTTTATCAGCTCAAAAGATGGGGATCAAGCCAAGGGGCACGAACTGCACTGGCCACGTGTAAGCTGCTACAGTGATTAAATTTACACTAGAGGACACGGGGAGGGACGAGGGCAGCTTCCTTTCGGTGGACCCTGTAGTACAAGGGGGCGGGCATTTTAAATGACTGCCTTTAAGAAAAGCTGCTGAGCTCAATGGGCTGATCCAGTTTGGAATGTCTTTTTTTTCCCTGTGATATTATAGAATGCATGACTTCAAGGTGATTTTTTTTTTTTATGGTATTTGTGGCCACTTGTTCACAAGCCCAAGAAGAAAATTAGAGCTGGGATTTGGGGATTTTTCTGTCTCATTCAGCACCACTTCTCACTCCTAACCCATTAGGAGTTCTTGTGATATCCAATTTTAAGACCTCCAGAAGGCCCTGCTAGAAGGAAATGATTCATTCCCCTCTAAGCCTAGGCTGAGAGATACTGGTCTTGGCCCAGGAAATAGATTGGAAGAAATTAGTATTTCCACATGTTCAACTACCAGCCAGTGTCTCGGTCCTCTTGATGAGCTGTCATATACTGGATCTGTAAGCCCATGTCCCCCCTAACAGTACCACCTTCCTAGGAGGTAGTTGGTACCTGAACAATGACAAATGTCACCGTTTTTTTTTTTTTTTGTTGTTGGTGAGTTGCTGTGGTGAACCAGCAGGTGATCTTGAGCCACGTGCTTAAACGTCTCTAAAGGAACGGCAGTTTGAGGCTGCCCATCTTTCATGGTCCCTTCTTGAGGCTCGGTGGAGCAGCCGTCAGCACCTACCCAGATGAACTCACTAAACCCAGGAGCCTGATGCCAGGACGAAAAGAGAGAAATGATGAAAGACCAGAGAACCAGCGAGTTAATGAGGAGAGGGAGTCAGTGTGAAGGACCGCTCTTTCTCCTTGAGTGTGGGAAAGTGGTTTATCCCTGCCCTCTCAGCTACCCCTTAATGATATTCTGAGCACTAATAAGAGGCCTGGCATCTACAGCTAATTCCTCTGACAAAAACTCTTCTCTCTGAATAGAAGTCTCAGCAAGGGAGTGGTGGGGATGGTGGATGCCAGTGCACAAGGGAGGGTCTGAAAGTGAGCCCCAAATAGCAGCCATACTGAAGATCGTGGAAGATTACCAAGCATTGACTAGGCACTCTCTAGTCTGGAGCTTGAGACAGACCTCAAAATGACCTGATGGAGTAGGTTTAATCCACCTGGCACTTTAACAAAGTACCGTAGATTGAGTGGCTTACACACAACAGGAATTAATTTCCTCACGATTCCAGAGGCTGAAGTCTGGTGGTGCAAGAGCAGTCAGGTTTGGGTTCACACCCTCTTCTGGAGTGCACACTAGTGTCTTTTTGCACTCTTGTGTATTATGAAGAGAAGCTAGAAATACCGTGTCTCCTCCCACATTATTTTGTTTTTCCAGATCAGCTCCCACACTGTAGCCAGGCCTACAACTCCCTATGTAGAACAAGTTGGCCTCAAGTCAGGCCAGTCCTCCTGCTTCGGTGTCCTGAGTGCTGTGATTACCAGTGGGAGCATCCCACCCACTCCTCTTCCTGTTTTATAATGGCATTACATTAATCCTATGAAGATAGACCTAGCCTTATTATTTCACTTAATATTCTTCCAAAGTCCCTACTTCCAAATACTATCAGATTGGGGTTAAGATTTCAACAGGGGAATTTTGAGAGAACACATTCAGTCCATAATGGAGGTAGATAAAATTTTGATCCCTGGTTGCTGTAAGGAAACGAGGCACAGAAACAGTAATAACTTAAGGCCTCATGGGCAGTAAGCAGTTGAACTACCTTCACATCTGTATC
>CABHPP010149296.1:7527-34076 GCA_902168425.1 Peromyscus attwateri
CCCGGCCCATATGAGCCTCTTTTAAGCGGCCTTCACGGTAAGGTGCAGACAGTATATTAAGTACAGCAAGCTAGTGCAGCACCGTGAATGTGCTTTTTACAGTTTTATTTCACTGACTATAACAGACAGATATTTTTGCTTAGTAAAATTTTCACACTGTGGGCTCCAATAAATTTTAACTCGGGAGAGAAGCAACCCCATACCTAGGTCTGGAAGCAGGGTTCCAGTCGAGGAGGAACCCCGTTTCTCCAGTTTCCACCTCTAGTATTTTGTGTACATGGAAAATACTGAACTTAAATTGTTTTTTTAATTACAATTCTACTTCAAAACTTAGGAGAATGTCATTCCCTAAATTAATACAAAAATACCTGAATTGTACTTTAGTTTTCTGGGTTGCTGTCCTGGGAACAAGTATACATTAGTATATATACATTAGTATATATACGTTAGTATATATACATTAGTATATATACATTAGTACAGCCAACGTTTTTCCCATTGCTGTAAGTGAAAAATACTTTTATTATAATAGTTCACAGTGCTTCACAGTAAGGTAACCTTCAGTCCTTTTCTACATGAATGAGGCAGATTCTTAGAAATAAAAACGTCTTTGGGAATCAATTCAGACCACTGCTATCACCCACACAGCAGAGCAGCTGAGTAGATCCACCCATGTATTTGTTAACCTTGGAGGCTACCGACTGCATATGCATCTCAGCTCGACTTGGGTAACTCCAGGTAAGTACTCAGAAGAGGCAGCTCATCTGCTTGGGAGGTGTAGCTCTCTTTCACAGTGAGAACCAGCCAGTTGTGTCGAGTCCCATTGTTTATTTTAAGCCTTCTTCTCCAAAAGGCCAGAGCCTAGGTCATAAGCCCAGACTGAGAGCAGACTGTGCCCCGGCCTGTCCACTCCCACCTTTGGTGTCTGTCTGGCAGAGAACGTAACTGGAGATGATTCTGTGGAAAGTGTGGCGGAAGTCTCGGTTCCTGTAGGCATACACAATGGGATTGACAACTGAGTTGGCATGTGACAGGAGGATGGCAACGTTCATCATCCACTTGGGCTTGGCGCTGGCAAGGGCTGGATGGAAAAGACTCACACAGTTGATGGCATGCACTGGCAGCCAGCAGAGTGCAAAAATGCCTACGATCATAGCCAGTGACTTGGCGGCGTGGATCTCTCGTTGCAGAATGGTCCTGGAGTGGTCCATCGGCTCCATGCGCTGAAGCTGCTCACAGGCCACCATGAAGATTTTGATGTAGATCACCAACATGATGAGCAGTGGAGGAAGGACACACCCAAAGAAATTGAAATACACCATGTAGCTCATGGGGACCACATTCTCAAAGAGACACCTCACAGGACAGCAGCTCTTATTCATGATTCCATCCCCAAGTTCTGTGCAGTTGCTGGTGACATTGTCTTTACTATTCCAACCCAGGAACGGAGTCAGTCCAATGCCAAAGGCAAGGACCCAGAGGACGGCAATGATCCCTCTTGCTCGGGTCCCAGTGACCAAACTTTTATACCTGTTCAAGAGAATATCATCGTTATTGGTCATGTTACCGTATTCCTTAACCAGAGCCCAAAGGTCTACCTTGCTGGTGTCCCATGGCCCTTCAGCTCTCCCAGCCTTGAAGGTTCACCCTCAGGGGCACCATGGCCATCACTTAGCACAGAGTCAGGAGCAGGTGTCGGCAGCTTCGCTACAGCAGCTCAATAAGACTGTTGTTCTTAGCCAGACACAGCAGCACCCCTCTATCCCAGCACTCAGAGGCAGAGGCACATAGATCTCTGTGAGTTCGAGGCCAGCCTGGTCTACATAGCAAGTTCAAGGACTGCCAGAGCTACAGAGAAACCCTGTCTTGAAAAACAACAGCCAGGTGGTGGTGGCGGCGTAACGCCTTTAATCCCACCACTTGGGAGGCGGAGGCAGAGGCAGGAGGATCTCTGTGAGTTTGAGGCCAGCCTGGTCTACAGAGTGAGTTCCAGGAAAGGCGCAAAGCTACACAGAGAAACCCTGTCTCGAAGAAACAAAACAAAACAAAAAAAGAAAAACAACAAAAATCCTCATTCCTGACCCAGTACTTGTTTCTGTTTAGTGATGGACAGCCAGTGACAAAGATCCAGATGTCTTAGAGGCCCTTTTTAATAGGCTCAGTACTGGCTAATTTGGGTTTCTGTAAGGTGCTGTTGGAGTGGTTGAGATACATCGGTGAACAGACATGTACATGTTCTAATGTTAAAGGGGAGACGTAACAAATAGTGAGGAGATGTGTACATGAAACCTGACTCACAACTGACACTTTAACTAGGGTCCAAGGAGCCCTGCACTCAGGTCCTTTGGACTCAGGATCTGTGGCTTTTGACAACAATCACTTCTCTCAACACCGGAAGTTTGCTTTAGAACTCCTTGTGATGGGTGCACACCTGTGGTCCTCCAATTAGGAGGCTGAAGCCACAAAGCAAAATCTTATCCCACAAAAGGAAAATGCCTTCTGCAGACTCTGGGCAGGAGCACCGCTGACTTCTCTGCAGACTGTGGAACAGCAGCTCTGCTAACGTTTCATCTGGAGAGAGCCCACCGGCACCAGAGTTGCTGAGACTTGGGGCCTCAGCATTAATAACTGGTCCTTAGTTTGTTACGTTTATTTTCCCTCAACTATAATGACATCCACTCAGGACAGACCACATCTTGTTGAATTGGTATCCCAGCACCTCGCATGGTGCCCAGTATATAGTCAGTCCTTTTGTTTGTTTGTTTTTTGTTTGTTTTAGTTTGGTTTTGGTTTTTCGAGACAGGGTTTCTCTGTGTAGCCCTGGCTGTCCTGGAACTCACTCTGTAGACTATGCTGACCCCAAGTTCAGAAATCCACTTGTCTCTGCCTCCCAAGTTCTGGGATTAAAGGTGTGCACCTCCACAGTCCAGCTATAGTCACTTCTAAAGCAGAGCCATTATGAAAACACCCCCCATGTGCTACCTGTTAGCAGTAGCTCTGCAGCAACTGTGTACTAAGAACACTCGATGCTGTGGCCCGAGCAGGCAGGACAAGTACAGTCTACAGACGAATCCAACTGAGACTTGCTTCATGCAGAATGACAGTTCGTCTTTGCAGCTTCCTCTCAGCCGTGGGCAGCTCAGTTGCTGGGCCTTTACTGCAGGATGGCCTGCTGAGCTCAGCCGCTCGCTGCATTTTTCTTGGCCAGTGATGAAACCTTTTTAAAAATGTTTCTCCTTGCTCGCGCCTCACCAGCGATGTCAACAGCACAATTAGTCTCTGCAGGGTAACAGAATGCCTCCACAAAGCTAGGCACTCAGGATCCTGTCCGTGAGGTAGCCTGCCTGCACCACAGCTCTGCCCTTGACTCAGCCATATTAATTTAGTTCAGCTGAACACAGGCCATCCTTGGTGCACTATGTGGGGTAAGCACATCTTAGCACTTCCATTCTCTGGTCAGTGACTGGTAAGGTACAAACGAGGAAAGCTTCAGTATAGGACATCATGGAAGACCTTGCAGTGGAAGCTTATGGATGAGAGGGAGGAGAAACCCGAACAGTGAGAAGATTCCAGGCAAATGGCACTCACGTGGGCTTTCAGACAGTGCCAGCTTACGGCTAGGGGCCGTGGAAGACTTGCAAGGCAAGTAGTGGTACTGTTCATGTTGCAGAAAGCACCTGGCCACAGCAACTGCGTTTTACGAGTACAAGAGGAGACAGAGCAGCTAGAAAACTATTTCAAAATTCAAGAAAATGAGCTCTGGGTCCAGGATTTCAGCCCGGATGATGCAATGGATACTGGAAAAAGAACCAACAGGCCTTGAAGATAGATTAGATGGAGGATGGTGAGGAATCAGGGATGATGCATGGTTTTCAGGGGTTTTCCCCAGTATCCTAACATCCACTGAAACATGATTAAGGGCTAGAAGTGCAGAGATTAAGGTCATGGGAAGAGGATGTTAGTTAACTGATGACGGTGATCTATAGAGAAGATGCAGAAAGAAAGGGCAGGGTTAGGGTTAGGGTTAGGGTGTGGCAGCATGCCGCAATCCTAGCTCTTGGGAGGTGGGGGCAGGAAGATCAGGAGTTCGAGACTAATGTAAGCTATATGAGGCTATCCCCAGTCTCCCCCCTCCCCCAAAAGAAAGAAGGCTGAGGAAGCCAAAGGACGCAGGGCCTGTGTGAAGGGATGAAAGTTCTGGTCCCCTCCTCTTGTGTTCCGTTCTCTCCCCAGCCCCCATTATTTGCAGCAGGAGCTACACTTGGTTCCCTGTGCACCAAAGGTTCTCAGAAAATTCTCAAGTACGTGTTTGTGGCCATGTTCACAAAATATTCCCGAGAGGCCACATCCTTCCATTCCCTGGTCCTGTGCCAATCAGTGTTCTGCCATGGAGGGCACCAAACGCCATGGTGAGACCAGGACACCTACCCCAAGAACATGACAGACAGGGGACAGGCAATGAGGAGTAAATGCAGGCAGCCTCATTCCAATCAAGGCAGGAATGAGTCCAGCCTGTGTAGTCCACATTAAAGGGTTGTCCTGGGAAAGCGCAGACTCTGGCAAATGGTTGTAACTGTGTCCAGATCCTCCTTATAAAGCTCATTAGCTAAGGGGATTGGTAGAAACAGTCACACAAAAGACTCAACAATAAGTCGTGTGATTGCTGATTACATAAGAAAGGGACCGAGGGACTGGCCAAGGGCTGCAGTAACAAGTGCTGACCTACCGGAACAGGGTTCTGCAGCTCAAACCAGATCACCTTCCAGCTCTCAGGAGGCTTCCTGTTCCGAGGCCCTGGGCAGTGACATAGTCCAGCCAGTGCAGCCTGAGCCCTCTCCTAAACTGTGGCTCTGGAGCCCACCTCCCAGCTGCAGCTGTGATTTACAACACAGATTTACAGGGCTGGGGAGCTAGGATGGGACTCAGCAGGCACCTACCATAAATGGGGCCCCGTGTTCCATCCTGAGCCCCGCAACAGAGCACTTCCTAAATGCACACTGCTAAGTGAATTCATGCTGAGACCTATCACTGCTTCTGAGCTGTTGAGGGCTCGCTCTTCATAGTTAGTCTTGCCCACAAGCTCCACTCTCCAGTAAATAACAGACATTTCTGTTGGAAGAGAGTATATATCTTTTTGTTTTTTGAGACAGAATCTCATTTTGTCCAGGCTGTCCTGGAATTCTCAGGTCAGCCTCAAACCTAGGTTTTTTTTTTTTTTTTTTTTTTTTTTTTTTGGTTTTGGGGGGTTTTTTTGTTGTTGTTTGTTTTGGTTTTTTGCCTCAACCTCCTGAATGCATGCTGGAAATAAGATGTGAGCCACCAAGCTTGCTGCTAAGTACAGACATACTTAGAAAGCTTCTGTTCTCTTAATCTACACACACACACACACACACACACACACACACAAACAGGACAGAGTTGAAAAATGGGTTAGGACATACCACTCAGACCACAATTTTGTAGCTAGAGTATTCTCAAAATTATTAGGGCCAACTGTGCCCGCAGTCCAGCGGGCCTAGCAGCTGCCAGAGCGCATATTTTAAAAACATCAAAAAGATTGAATGGGGGATCCCGGCCAAACATTTATCAGAGAGATATGGTACAGCTGGAAGAGGAGCTCTGAACCAGCACACCGTAGCTGTGCTGGGCATGGAAGCAGACTGGGGTGTACAAGGTGGGGTGCAGCTTTCCAAGGAAGGGGTGCCAGGCACAAGCAGTTTGTATCCTCATCATCCCTGAAAGCCCCCTGGGCCCCTCCTGCACGGCAGTCAAGCCTTTTCCTTTCCCGTGGAGGAGTGTAACTAACACACACACACACACACACACACACACACACACACACACACACCCGTCCCCCTGCTCTGCCCAGGCATAGTCATGTATGGAGCAAACATCCTGCTCCCACTCGCCCGTCACACATGAATTAATTCACAGGACAGGGATTCACATGGAAGCAGAGAAATTCACACCGAAGTACACCACTGTGTTCCTTGGCACCCCGGTATTGCCCAGATCACCCCCCCTAGGTACCCACATGTCACTGGACATTCTCTGTCCCTCCCAACTGAACAGGCTCCTCAGCAGGAGAGACGAGCCTGTTCCCTATTCC
Organism: Peromyscus attwateri; assembly: GCA_902168425.1. NCBI lineage: Eukaryota > Metazoa > Chordata > Mammalia > Rodentia > Cricetidae > Peromyscus > Peromyscus attwateri. The sequence goes on from CABHPP010149296.1 coordinate 13,637, forward strand.
ATCCACGGCCAGCACTGTACCCAGAAACAAATGCCAAAGAAGCTGGCTTATAAAAAAGAGACCAGAACACCACCATCTTGATCACATAAGTGGACTTTACATCCACTTGTAGCTGCACTTGGGGTCTGTGACAAGGGAGTAAAGGTTAACTTACATTGATTAAGAACAACTCATTATTTCTGAAACCAGAGACTGCTGGTGTGTGTGTGTGTGTGTGTGTGTGTGTGTGTGTGTGTGTGTGTGTGTTACACATACACAGAGCATACATACATATCTGTGTGTTGTGTTGTTTTGGTTTTTTTTTTGGTTGTTTGGTTTTTTTGGTTTTTTGTTTTTTGTTTTTTTGTCAACTTGACACAAGCTAGAGTCATCTGGAAAGAGGAAACCTCAATTGAGAAAATGCCTCCAACATATTGGCCTGTAGGCAGGTCTGTGGGGTGTTTTCTTGATCAATGATAGATAAGGGAGGGTCAGACCAATGTGGATGGTGCCACCCCTAGGCAGGTGGTCCTGGGTATATAAGAAAGCAGGCTGAGCAAGCCAGTAAGCAGCACTCCTCCATGGTCTCTGCTTCAGTTCCTGCCTCCAGGTTCCTCTCCTGGCTTCCCTCAGTGATGGGCTGCATATAGGCTGGGAGATGACTAAACCTTTTCCTGGCTATACAGAGAAACCCTGTCTGGGAAAAAAAGAAAGAAAGAAAAGAAGGAAGGAAGGAAGGAAGGAAGGAAGGAAAGAAAGAAAGAAGGAAGGAAGAAAGGAAGGGAAGGAAAAGAAGGAAAGGAGGAGAAAAAGGAAGGAAGGAGGAGAAGGAAGGAAGGAGACACACAGAAGGAAACCCTTTCCTCCTCAGGTTGGTTTGGGTCACAGTTCTTGTTACTGCAATAGAAACAAACTGAGACAACTGGCATACTTGAGGTAAGTAACATCTGAACATTTGTGCCTGGAGGGAAGGCTGATGTCTGTAGATGAAGTTTCTCTGTGTCTCAGCAGCCACTCTCAAATAACCACTCAGAGTTATTATTAATTATAAATGCTCAGTAGATAACTCAGGCTTGTTACTAGCTCACTCTTACATTTTAAATTAACCCATATTTCTTATCTACCCTCTGCCATGTGGTGGTGCCTTCTTTCAACACAGCATATTCATCTTGCTTCCCTCTGCATCTCCCAGGACTCTGCCCTTCTTCTTCCCAGCATTCTCTCTGCCCTGAAAATCCTGCCTAGCTATTGGCCAATCAGCTCTTTATTAAAAATGAGAGCAAAACATTTTCACAGTGTATAGAAAGATTATTTCACAGTAGATGTCAATTTGACATCACCCAGGAGCCTGCATCTGAAAAGAGAGGTCCCAGATAAAGCTACACGGTCAACCAGGAGACTCAGACAGTAAAGAGCCTGAAGCCAGAGATGGACCCAGATCCAGTTAATGAGCCAGCTATATTGCTAATGACTTCTGGAAATGCCAAAGAGAGGAGAGATTCAGTTTTCTGGAACAGCATCAATCAGTCCCCATCACTCAATTCCCTCAGCTTCTCCCATAAACCTCTCAGGACATTCCATATAGAATCCTGAGCTACTGGCAACAAGCCAGTCCACCCACAGACTGCTGACAGCTTAACAAGCTACAAATAGCAAAGAAAATAGCTGCAAAGTTGCAGAGAGCGGCCAAGAAACCCTGGGGACTCACAGGAGACAGTCACTGCAGGAGACACAGTGAGCATAAGGAAGAATCGGCAGGGAAGTGGAGTGACATTCCAGCAGAGGCCTCAGCACATTAAGTTCCAAGAGGTTAGGGGTCCTGGAAGCCAGGGCAGACACACAGGGAGGGGGCATGGGGGAGAGATTGCTGAGCGAACACAAGGCTCCAGGGCAGAGTGAGCAGGGCCAGATTCAGCTACGGTGTGGAAATCAACAGTGCAAACAGATGTCATACGCAGAGTCACTTTGGGAAGTTTGTGGCTGGTGGGCCTGAAACTACATACGCAGCAAACCAAAGAAGGGGCATTGGTAGGTAGAAGGGAGGTGTCGAGCAAGAACCTCCATATGGTAGGAGACAGGGCAGTGCTGGGCTCCAACAAAGCAGGAGGGGCTGCACCCCAACAGTGAAGGACCAGTGAGCGCCAACCTCTCCACAGTTCACAACCAACTACACTTCCTAGCCTGCAGATCCAACCTAGGCCTGGAACACACCTGGGCCACGAGCTCCCCAACACTTCCACCTACCCCCTAATTTTCAGAGCAGACCACACTGGTGCCCAGAAACCTGGGAGTTGGCCTGAGCTTACTCTTCGACCACCACCATCTGCCCATGTCACCAAGCCCCTTTGAGCCCGTCTCTTGCATTCCCATCTTCAGCTAGAGGCACACCACTTAACATTGCCCATTAGATAGATCTACCAGTCCTTCTAAAGGACTCCCCAGTCTACGGTGACAGCGCCCACACTCCCATTCCGCCTACTGCCAACCTGGGTCACTAACTGGATCTGGGTCCATCTCTGGCTTCAGGCTCTTTACTGTCCAGGTCTCCTGGTTGGCTTTACTTGGGACCTCCCTTTTCAAACTGTCAGGCTCCTGGGTAATGTCAGGCAGACATCAGCCTTCCCTCCAGGTACAAACGTTCAGATGTCACTTATCTCAAATATGCCATCTCCAGGGCCTCTGCCACAATCACACTTCCTTTCTTCCTTGCCGGGATAACACCTGGCTTTCCTACATAATCTTGTCCCTTCCAGTCCATCCAGCTGTCCATCAGAATGGCTTTAAAATGAAGATCGATCATCACGAAATTCCTGATTTAAATTCTACACTTGAGGGGCTGCAGAGATGACTCAGCAGTTGAGAGCACTAACTGCTTCTACAGAGGACCCAGGTTCGATTCCCAGCACCCACATGGAAGCTCACAATCTCAGTCCCAGGGGATCCAACAAGCTCTTCTAGATTCGGCAGGCATCAGGCACGCATGTGGTGCACAGACATGCATGCAGGCAAAACACACATACACATAAAATGAAATAGTTTTTAAAATTAAAAAAAAATCTACATTTCAACCAGCTATGGTAGTGCACATCTGTAATCCCAGCACTGGAAGGCAGTGCCATTGGTTGGGTACTTACCCAGCATCATGAAGCCCAACACCTCATAAACCAGGAGTGGTGTCACACACGTGTAATTCCTGCCCTCAGGAGCAGGAGGAAGTGAAAGGTGAGCCCAGGCTAGCCTGCACTATAAGACACTGTCTCTAAAGAAATCAGTAAATAACTCCACATTGGCGTGTGTGTCTCACCTAGTTATCTCGTCTCACAGAATCACAGTGAACTGACAGCAAGACTCAAAAGTAAACTCATAATCACATTGAAATCAGAGTGGAGGGTATCAGAAAGCGAGGCGCTTTGGTGAGTGTCTACAGAACGGAGGCAGGCAGGTCATCACGGTGGACCAGGGAATCCTCAATTGGAAATGCAAATGGTGGGGATGGGAGGCTCCAGCTAAATCACCAGCAGGGATTGGAAAGGTATTGAAGCCGGAGTGACAGCCTATGCACCCACTTCCTGGGCTGCCTGGTTTCCTAGGTGCTGTGGCCTCTGCCCCTTCCTTCTCTCCCTACCCTGCCTGGAGCTGGAGATCCAGTTGATGGAGGATGGGGTGGAGACATTTTGACTATGTCCACTCTTCCATGTGAAAGAATCCAAACCCACCGAATCCAAAAACCTTTCTAAAAGCAAATTCTAGGTGAGCATAGCGGCATATGTGTAAAGCACAGCCACCTGGGAGGTGGGGACAAGAGGATCGGGAGTTCGAGGACAGCCTGGGCTATGTGAGCCATCCTGTTTCACAATAAATAAATCAAGGAAAAGTCCAAAAATGTAACTTTATGAGACAGTGTCAGGTTTGTTAGCAAGTCTGGTGACCTGAGTTCAGGCTCTGGGATCCACGTGGTAGAAGAGAACCAACTCCTGCAAGTTGTCCGTGGCCCTCCATATGCACACCGTGGCATGCATAAACACACAAATAAGTAAATGTAAAACAAGATGGTGGCACACCACCGAGTGCCAGTGGGAGCCAGTAGGGGGAAGTCCAGTGACAAAATGGATCTTCAGGGTTGCCCCAGCAGAAGGGCTGGCGCTGGTCAAAGAAGGGAGTGTGTTTGCTCTCCTTTCAGGGCCCTTCTGGGTGTTGACTTCTAGGCCACCCTCAATGCACACACACCTCCTAGGTCCGTTAGTGACCCACCTTTAGGACGAGATCTGAGCCCCCCAGGAAGCCTCCAGGCCCTCTGTGACCTGCCCGCTCCACCCCTACTGCTCTGCCTGCCCAGCCCCACCCTCTGTGCTTAACGCAAGCACTGGGACTCTCACCCTCTGCTCCTTTGCATAGGCTCCACGCACAGCCCAGTGCCCTTCCTTCCCATGAGCCCCACGCACACGCCTCAAGCATGAACCCTCTAGAGAAGTATTACACCCTTCAGCCAAACTGTTCTCAACTTCGACTCTGGCTGAAGAGGCGCACTTGTTAGCTGTCATTGAGACCTGCAGCCACTGGCAGGGTCTCCAGCCTGTTAGCCCGAGACAAGAGTGGATCATGGCAACACCATTAAGGGAGAACGAACACACTCCAGTCAATTCCTGAAGGTTGGTGATGAGCTGGAAGTAGTAGGAAAGGCTGGACCATAGATCCCTACAGTCCTTTGGCTGCTGCTGGAGTTCTGAGTGCAAGCATGCTTGGACCAAATGCGGCTTCCTTTTTTTAGTCATATTTCTCTTCAGCTCTCACCCAACCTCTCCGTCGCAATCAACACGTCATAATCTGCTGGTACCCTGTTCATCTGCCATTCATTAAGAGTGTTCTTACAGAACCCTGGTGGTGGTGTTTTTATTCTTTTGCTGTTTGGCTCTTTTTGGGGGCTCACTACCCAGCTCTCAAATAAATTACACATGGAGGCTTATTCTTAATTATAAATGCCTGGCCTTACCTTAGCTTGTTTCTTGACAGCTTTTCTTAACTTTAAATTATGCCATCTACCTTTTGCCTCTGGGCTTTTTCCTTTTCTTACTTCTATATATCTTACTTCCACTCTTACTCTGTGGCTGGCCCCTGATGTCCTCCTCCTTGATCCCTCTTGCTCTTCTTTTCTCCCAGGTTTCTCCTTCTATTTATTCTCTCTGCCTGCCAGCCCCACCTGTCCTTTCTCCTCCCTTGCTATTGGCCGTTCAGCTCTTTATTAGGCCATCAGGTGTTTTAGACAAAGTAACACAGCTTCACAGAGTTAAACAAATGCAACATAAACAAAAAAGTAACACACCTTAAAATAATATTCTACAACACGGGATGTCTGGCTTCTCTCCCTGTTGCTATCTTCATGTTGTTTGGGGCTCCCAGGAAAGCAGGCTCATGCAGCCCAGATGTTCTGTGTGATCTCAGGCTAGACAACTCTGGGCCTCATCTTTGAAGTGCCTGCCCCGCAGAGTTCTCAAGACTAGCCAGGAGGAGGCATATAAGGTGTAAACCCGCCCATAGAAAGGGCTTTAATAAAGTGTGGCTGCTGTTCACAAATGGAAAACTCCAGTATACAAGACAACTGAGGCCATGTGTTGAACACCTCTGGGCGGGGCACACCCATACTGTCACAGGCCAGATAGAAGAGACACTGAGACAGTCCTGCCAGTGGCTGTGAGTTAGGCCCTGCAAGGCTGCAGACCTGGTGCATGTGGAAGGAATGCAGACTGTCCTGAGAAAATGTTGTTTCCTTTGTCCTTCTGTCCTTCTGAGGGTCTCTAGAGGAATAGAACTTTTAGAATGAACACACACACATACAGGGAATATATATATATATATATTCCAATAATTGAGTAGTTCGGTTCACGAGGCTGGATGTCTCAGCTGGTCTTCAGTATTTGTTGGAATCCTGAAGAAGTAGGCTCTAATGCCAGTGAAGGAATGGACTTGCCAGTGAGAGCAATCAGGTAAAGAGAGAAAGCTTCCTTCTTCCATGTCCTTTATATAGGCTGCCAGCAGAAGGTGTGGCTAGATTAAAGGTGGATCTTCCCACCTCAAATGATTTAATTAAGAAAAAGTCCCTCGCTCTTTCTCTTTTGGTCCCAGGCACTTTGGGAGCTTCTGGTTACCATTCAGACATGGCCAAGTCCAACAACCATGCCACACACAACTAGTCCTGAAAACGGCACAGAAATGGCACTAAGAAACCCCGGTCACAAAGATGACAGGAATCTCTGAAGGCAGTCCACCCCAAGTTCCTGAGGAATAGGCGCTTTGCCAAGAAGCAAAGAAAGGCCTGAGGAAGATGCAGGCCAACAACGGGAAGGCAGTGAGTGCACGAGCAGAGGCCGTCAAAGCCCCTATGAAGCCCAAGGGGGTTAAGCCCAAGGTGCCAAAGGGCCCCAGCCACAAGCTCAGCCATCTTGCTTTCATCGCTCACCCCGAGCTGGGGAAGCGGATTAGAAGCTGCATGGCCAAGGGTCACAGGCTCTGCCAACCAAAGCCCAAGGTTCAAATCACGGCAGAGGCCTCCGCTCCAGCTCAGGCCCAGGCCCACGCCTCAGCTGCAGCTCAGGCTCCCAAAGGTGCCCAGGCCTCTGTGAAGGCCCCATAGAAAAGGTTTCTGTCTGCCAATGTGAAGACGAATGGACTGGTGCGACACACCTACACACTATTTGCAGATGATCAGTGGCCTATGTTGTTTTTACAAATAAACTTGAGGCAAGATCTATAAAAAAAAATAAATAAAATAAAGAAGGAAAGGAAGGAAGGAAGAAGAAAAAGTCCCTTGCTGGGTGGCAGTGGCGCATGCCTTTGGGAGGCAGAGGCAGGGGAATCTCTGTGAGTTCCAAGCCAGCTTGATCTACAGAGTTCCAGGACAGTCAGGGCTGCACAGAGAAACCCTGTCTCTAAAAAAAGGGGGGGGGGGGAGGGAGGGGTAGGGGGGAGGGAAGAGAAGAGAAGAGAAGAGAAGAGGAGAGGAGAGGAGAGGAGAGAAGAAAGTCCCTCACAGGTGTACCCAGCTGCCTGAGTTTTAATTAATTCCAGATGTAGTCAAGTTGACAACCAAGAACAGCCATCACAACCTCCCACCAGTTCATTCTCAGGACAGCCGCAGGCGGCACCCATGCTTTTCAGAACAGGATGTAGATGGTGGTTTAAGATGCAAAACCATTTCCTGGCATGGCTGCCCCTGGGCCATGGTCCTTCCAGACAAGCTCAGTAGCTACATGCTGTGGCATTGTGGGTGCAGCTCTGTACCCCACTCCATTCAAGGGAGGGAGAGAGCCTGTGATGACCAGAAGGACCTGTCTCCTCTCACCCCTCAGGGGAACTGAACAGCTGGAGTGCCTGCCAACCTCACCTCCATCACCCATGCCTGGACATTGCCATGCTCTCCTGATGGCTGGCTGGTTACTTCAGGCCTGACTTCTCTCGCAGCCTGAGGACAGGAGTTTCAGGTGCCCTCCTGAGTGTGTGACCCCAGTTCCAGCCTGGTTTTAAGATAGGCTTGAGGAAGTCCCCTACCCAATCCCACTTGCTGCCTGCCAAGATCCTGTCAGCAATAGAGCCATGAGATCAGACAAGAGCCGACAATGGTCCTTGTTGCTGGGTTTAAGGTGGGTGCTCCAGGCCTGGAGATGGAGCAAAGCCCCCTGGGTACTAACAACGGAGGATAAACAAGACAAAGCAACACCCAGTTCTGGTAACACTGGGCCAGCACCTAAAGCAGGAGCCAGGATCTGCAGGCCACACCCCAGAATCTGTAGCTACCTGCCCTCAGCCAGTGGCACCTGCTGCTCGCCTAGCTTTCCCACCCTCTCCAGGCCCTGTACCACCCTATCCTTGTGCAGGCCTGTGAGGGATCCTCTGACGACACGGGTTCCTTCATTCAAGTGTATTAAAACAGCTGGGTATGGCAGTGCACTCCTGCAGTGCCCGCTACCCAGGCTTGAGCCCAGGGGTTCCGGAGCAGATTGACACATTAGCCTTTGTTTCTAGAAATAGACGGGCTAGCTCTTCTTCTGTTATCTCACCAGAGGGCTCTACATCTACAGATCTGCCATCTCCGGCCCTCCTTCCCCTGCCTTTTTATTTTCCCCACTGTTCTTAGAACATACATTCCTACCTCCCAGACAGAACATGGTAACACACACACACACACACACACACACACACACACACACACACACACAGAGTGTGTGACAGAGAACAGAAGGAAGGACGCACATGGTCCTTTCATTATCCAGTAGACACATCTCCCTCCAAAACACTGTCCTTCAGCACCTCCAGAAAAACAATCATGTCAGCTCTTTCAGAGAGTCAACCATGGTAAAAGGGGAAACTGAGTCCACTGAGTAAAGGAAGGAAGGCCCCCAGAGCGGTACGAAAGGGAACAGGACTAGGCTAGGCCAGGAGGAAGTACTCCTGTGGGCACCAGCCGGAACCAGCCACAGGATGAAGTGAGAGCCAGGGGTTGCTATGGGCAGAGACGTGGCTCACCTCCCACAGCCTCCAGCTTCCACCTCAGCTCTGCTGTGCATATCCCTAGCACAGCCCACTTCAAAAGGTTCCCTGCATGGGCGTCTCCAGTGCAGAAGGCAGGACCTGTCTGTCTGTGGACACCCCTCACTCTAAGGGCAAAGGGCACAGCCTAACGTAAGCAGTCTGTTCTTTTCCAAATGAGCACAAAAGGATCATGTTTATGCCTAACACCACCTCTAGGATCCCTTTCTCAGGTTACATCACTCCTTCATGTTAGTGAACATCAAGGCCCGTGTCCATGGGAGCCAGGGCTCCTAGAGCATGACACCATCAGAGCCACGGAGTCAAGAGTTTGTTTTGCTCAGGTAAGAGATGTGCTGATCTAAGCATTCCATGCTCACACCCTGGGCATCACCTGCTTGACTTCCTGAGAGAGAGACACCACCTCCTAAACAGGATATTGAAGAAAAAAACAAGGATTTGGTTTATTTTATTTTATATTTTTAAGTGTGTGTGCCTATTTGTAGGTATCTGAAGAGGCCAGAAGAGGGTGTTGAATCCTCCAGAGCTAAAAGTACAGGTAGTTGTAAGCCAACCTGATGTGGGTTGATGGGAACTGAACTCTGGTCCTCTGGAAGAGCAGTATAGAGCAGTATGTGATGTTAATCCCTCACCTTTTTTTTTTTTTTTTGAGACAGGGTCTCCCACTGTATCTCAGGCTGGTTTGGGACTAGAACCCACTACGTAACCCTAAGCTAGCCTCAAACTGGTGATTATCTTCCTGCCTGGGGCTCCTGAATGCTGAGATTATATGCCTAGCCCGCACCTGGCTCCTGCAGGGCACTTCTGTCTTGATGCCCATCTGTAGCTCCATGGCCCCAAGGAGGGTCTCAGAACCAACTCAGTGTTTGGGGTAACTCAGACCCAGCCCGTGACAAACAAGAGAAGCCAAGTTTCAAAACCTGCCTGATATTTGGAGGGCTCAAACTTTTGATATAAATAGCAGACCCAGGTTAGATATTAATGTTGGAGACATTTATACACCCTACCCCACAGACTCTTGATTCAGCAGGACCCAACTGGGTCCTGTAATCTGCTTTTTTTTTTTTTCAGACAAGGGTCTTGCTGTTGCCCAAATTAACCGTGAACTCCTGGGCTCCAGCAATTCCCCTGCCTCAGCCTTCCTGAGTAGCTGCAACTACAACCATGTTGCCACAGAGCTCAGCTCAAAGTAACCTACATCCCCTGTTCCCATAGGGTTGTGCTTTGAACTGCTGAGGGCAGGAGGCCCACCACACGCGCACACACGCGCACTTGCACACACACCACTTCTCAGGAGGGCTCGGGGAAGGGTGAGAACCCGGTGTGCATCTCAACCTCCCACAGTGCGAGCTGGTGTCGTGGCAGGTTAGACACTTCCATCTGCCTGGTGTGGATGGGGCACTGCTGTGCAGCTTTCCAGACCCCAGAGGCCAGGCCTGCGCGCGCGTGCGCAGTGGAGCACATCTGGCGCCTCGCACACTGGTCTCCCTCCCTTCACCTCCCACTGGCCCCCCACCCTTAGCAAATGCAAAGGAGAAGTAAAGAGCCTGTGATTCACATCTGTTTCCCCTTAAGACACCCACACCCATTTTCTTCAAGACCCGCCCAGCACAACCCAGGACAAGAACTAACAGATTTAAACATTTATGGAACTTCCTGCTCCGGTCATGTGGCACAAGAGACACTTGGAGTAGGTCCTGGGTGAGCTGCCCTGTATTTGGGGCTCTGCCAGGGGCAAGCCCAAAGGGCTTCCCTAGATAGACAACTCAAGCTGGGGGCATGTGACTGCTCTGCTCTATGGGGGCGGAAAAAAAGTTCAAAAAGCCATCAAGTATGGGAGGTAAGAGACAAGAACAGACCGGCAAGAATGGAGAGAAGAGAAGGCTGTGTGAGTCCAGGCTTAGGAATCCCTGGGCTACAGGACACCTGATGGGATGTGTGAAGTCTCCTGGTCAGATGCCAAAAGGGCAGTGGGTGTGAAACACACATACATACACATACACACACACACACACACACACACACACACACAAGCAGGGGACCCAAGACATCTACCTACAGGGACCAGGCTCATCACATCTATTACAAGGGCTTGTGGGAGCTTTCTGCTGATCAATTCCACAAACACATTTCTCCTACAACATCAGCTTACTGCAGACAAGACCCTCCTCTAAAAATAGCAAGAGGGTCTTCTCCATATTTCTCAAATACTCCCGCGGTACTTGGCCCTGTGAGACAGGTGGACGGCACGGGGAAGTCACCGTGCCGACTCTGAGTTTGAGTTACGGCTCTGCCACGCATCCCACACGCAGCATCCTGAACCAGACCCTCATCTCCCTGGGCCACACCCCTCACCTACAGGATGCAGGCAACAGCACCTGTCCTCTGGACAGGGTGAGGATAAAAGCATTTAATTGGAGTTGCCTGTCCCACAGTCGGAACTCAGTGGATTCTTCCCTTTCTCTTCCTACTCTCGTGAGTTTGTTGGTTTCCTCATCTCAATTCCAAATCTAAAGAGATCCAAAGCTCACCTCAAAAACGCTAAAGGGCCCAGGCACACTAACAAGCATCAACAAACTCAACTTTAAATTTATTAGCTACAACTGGGAGCCATGTCCCCTACTAACAGGCTCCCTACCCTGAATCCTGTTTTCTCCGTGTGGAAAAAGGGAGAAAGTGGCTTAGACATATTCGGAGAAAGGGCCTCTTCGGGCTGCTGGGCACCGCAGCGGTATACAAATAAGGTTACACAATGGGCTAGAGATTCTAAGGCTGCTTGTCCGTGTTCAGTGAACCAGTAAGTACAGTAGCTCTTTAAAATGTCTGGAAGGCACTGTGATTATTGCTGTGTAACTGGGACTAATCAACAACGCACTTCCAGAACCACTATGATATTTTTCAGGCTGGTTTTTCGGTTGGTAACGAGAAGATTGTTTAGGAACATACCTGGGGGAGGCATTTAAGAATAAGTTCAGAGAGTGCTAAGTCTGAGGTAGCTGGGGCATCACAATAGAGACAGCATGTGAATGGTCTGGAAGTAATCTGAGTCACTACGGAGCTAGTAGGGACCAATGCTCCTAGCGTTCACCACCAGAGTTAAGCGGCACTTTTTCCTTAGATCTGCCTAGCCGCCTCATTTCGAAGTAGGCACATTCTGAAGCTGGGTCGTTAGTACCGTGTGCCTTACAATAGTACCAATTCCCAGCGTCCAAAGTTGTCTTGCTCTTAGTTGAAGCTTCTCCCGGCCCATTACGCACAGGACGGCGTCTGGCAGCTGCTCTGATCCCCGCGCTGGGCTAAGAGGGCTAGGAAGGTGCATCTTTCTTTCCCCACGAGGGTGGAAATGCAATCACCAAACCTTCCCAAGTTTGAGCTTCCTGAGCCCGTGGCGGGCACTTCGTGGGGCGCGCACTTCCCAGGGTCCCTAAGGGTGTCCTTATTTAGATCCCCTAAGCTGGGAGTGACTGGAGCATCCCTGACGCCTAAGAGGCGCCCAGCCGGTGGCCTGTTCTGCCGCTCCAGGAAGGTCTCAAAAAACCGAAGTGGAACATGCATCGAGGGAGGTGGCTGGCATCCTCCACGCCAGGACCTCTCCGAGTGCCTAGTGTACTCCTAATCTGGCCCACCTGAGGTCCCAGAAGGTAGAACTGTGGGCCTGGACTGGGTATCCCTCTGTAGAACTCTAAACCGGCCCGGGCTGAAAAGATTTGCCTCACCTGAGCGGGACGCGAATGGCCAGATACCTGTCGACTGCTACAGCCAAGAGACTGAAGATGGAGCTCTGTGTGAGCACCAGCACGAAGCAGGCGAGGAAGAGGCAGCTGTGGAAGTCCGTGCAGAAACCCAGGCTGATGGTGATGGCGAAGGGGATGGCGAAGAGTCCCACGGCCACGTCGGCCGCCGCCAGAGACACCAGGAAGTAGTTGGTGGGAGTCTGCAAAGCACTCGAGGCGCCCACCGCAGCGCACACCAGCACGTTGCCCGCCACTGCCAGAGCGGCGATGACCAGCTCCAGTGCCACGTACAGCGCGTCCTGCGTCTCCAGCTGCATGGCCGGGCCAGCCCGGCCCGGGGCTTCGTCTACCGGGGCTGCGCGGGTCGCAGGATAGCCACTAAGGCGCCGCCAGGCATGGCCACAGCGCCTAGACCGCACGTCCGAGCCGGGTCTAAGCCTCCTAGTCCGTGCGCTCCGGAAGGGGGCGGGGGCGTGGCCTTGTGGGGCGTGGCCTTACGGAGGTGGCGCCCATTGGCCGCCTGCCAAGAGCCCGCCTCAGTCCCGCCCTTCTCCCCAGGTCGGTGCTCTATCTGCTGGAGAGCTCCGGGAAGAACCAATTCCCTAAATTGCCCTCGGGTGGGGGCACACGGGAAACACACCTCAAGGCTTCTCCAACTCCCACCCTGGCACGAGGTCCTAGCCTTCACCCGGCCCCGATCCCGAGCTGCGAGCCCTGGGCCGACTCCCCTGCGGGGCGGCATGCAGACCCCGACACACCCGAACTGCCCCCCAGGTCCGGCCCGGGCTTCGTCTCGGCGCTGCACTCCCGGCGCGGCCCCTAGTCCACCGGCACCCGAGGCCACCGCTGCCCGCCGGGGGTGCTCGCCTGCTCAGCCCTGCGCTCGCAAACTCACTTGCGCCGCCGCCCCTTTCCAGACTCTGCCTCCCTCACCCACCCCAGGAAGGGTGCTGAACGCCCACACCTGCGGTGACCCGTCCTTCCTCCCACCTGCAAGAAGCCCCCAGGGCCCTCCGCCACCTGCTCCCCCCATACCTCGCTCCTGGCAGGCCCTAGCTGCTGCTCTGTGTCTGGAGTGTTCAATCCTAGAACACTGCGGGCTGTGCCTTTTGCCCCTGCAGAAGCCGCTACCTGTAGACACCAGCCAGGATGGTTAAGGAGATTGTCAACACGACAAAGATGACTGAAAACACTGTTAAGCCGAACCAAAATACGGGTGGCTGCTAAACAGCTTCTTTGAGGGATAATGGAATTTTTTAACGTGAATGCTAAACTCGCTTTCTTTCTGTATGAGTGCGCGGGGATTAGAGGGGGAAGAGGTGCGTTGAATTGCACCTTTTACATGGCTGGATTGTATGGTATATAAATTACATTTCAGGGTTTGCTGTAATAGTAACAGCAAATCCCCCAGGGGCCCACACATATGGACGGCATTGTCTGCCAGGATCCTAACATAGACAAGAAAGTCACCAAAGAACAGAGTTCTTAAACATAAAATAAATTGCACTGTTTCCGGCTATTTTAAGGATTTTTTTCTTTCTTTCTTCCATGTGGAGAAAAACCTTATTTTTTTAAAAAATACCTTATATATTTGTGTACGTTTCCTACAAAATACTGGCAAATCCACAGTCCTATGCCCTGGTCATCTGAGTTTTGGTAGCAGCTGCTCCACCTTCACATAGAACCTGACACTGACTTCTGCCTCTTGACACAGATGACGAGCTGGGACCTCAGAGAGGTCAGATGATGGGTACCGTGTTTGAAATGGCAGGAGGAAAGAGACTTCTTGGAGTGGTGGCTTTTGCACAGAGGGCTTTTGGCAGTATTGGGTAGGGAGTCAAATGGGGCGGCGGGATGCATGCGCGCGCCCGGGGGAAGGGGGGGCGGTCGACCTTGCTTAAGGAGAGCCATGCCCAGGAGAGTGGAGAATAGAAGGCCTGAATGGAGAAGGCTTTGCCCACCAGGGTGGAGTGCTGGAGGAGCTGTGGTGCCAGCCCCAGAGCCTCTCTGAGCAAGGACCAGAGCATTAGGAACAAAGAGGACTGGCAGAGCGGATGGAGGCCTGCTGGTTCCTGGGAATGGCTCCGGTGTGCTTGTAACCATGCTCAAGTCGAGTAGCCTTTTCTGCACCTGGGTGTCCATCTCCCCTATAGAGCTCCACCTTCCTCAGCAGACCTCCCCAGAATCAGACTACTGAAGGGCCCAGTCTCTGTGTCTGCTGGGTTCCATGTCACCACCCGCAGAGCTTCCCCCCTCCTCTCGGTCCTCTCTCCCCACCCCTAAGTCCCTATCCTGAGGTGTCCCTTGACTCACCAACCATCTCTCCTTGTCTACGAGGTTCATTTGAAATGAATTTCTAACCTAGGAGCAAGCTAGGATTGGAACTGGACTCATGGGCCCAGGAGGGTGACATGGTTAGTGGTTATGGAATGTTGTTCAGCAAACAGGAGGGAGTCGTGATATTTCATCTTGAGAAGAATGGAATTCTATGAGAGACCCTGCCTCAAAATAAACGGAAAAGCACCAGCATCAACCTGTGGAGTCAATAAAATCTGTCTCCTTTATTAGTTCTTATTTTTGAGACAGGGTCTATGTAGCCCAGGCTAGTCAAAAACTTACTATGTGCCTGAGGAGGACCTTGAACTCCGAATCCTGACTCGGTACAGGAATATGCCACTACAGTTAGCTGCACTTCTTTCAGGACACTTAGTGGCTTTTTTGAAGAAAATGACAAATGAATCCTGAAATGCTTATGTAAGGGACTGAGAGCAGCCAAAATAATCTTGTTAAAAAGGAAGAAAGAAAGAAAAACCAGGGGGCCAGGGAGATGGTTCAGTGGGTAAAGGCACTTGTTACATGGCCTGATGAACTACATTCAAACCCCAGAACCCATGTCAGGATGGAAAGAGAGAACTGACTCCACAGAGTTGTCCTGTGAACTCCACATGCACACTGTGGCATGCTCCAAAACACACACACACACACACACACACACACACACACACTAATGGCAACCTACAAAATAGGATAAATTCTCTTCAGATCCCATATCTGATGAGTCTAGTATCCTGCATATATTAAGAACTTTTACAAATCAATAACAAAAGAACAAATATACAATGTTTTAAATGGACCAAGGATCTAAATACATATTTCCTAAGAAGAGATAAACAAAAATCACACCACCAATAGATAACCCGATCCTGTGTAGAGGCCAGGGTGAGTATGTGCCCCCCAACCTCCAAGAGCCGCCACCACAGCTGGTGAGTGGCAAAGCTGGATCCATTTAGATTCTAGCCTTGCCTCCTGCCAGTGCCCACATCATACCAGCTCCAGTTCCAGATGTTCCTGGCTCTGCTGTGGAGAAGGGGCGCTGAAGCCTTCCTCAGACATGCTGTTACTAGTTGCTGTCGATGTTCTTTAGGACATGGCTCTCACTTCAGCCAAAGGGATCCTGGGGAGCAATGAGGGTCTCAGACTTCTGGAATAGGAGTGACTGCTGTGGAATAATCCTTCTGTACACTGTGTGAATATATGTCGCTATGATTGATTTAATAAACAAGCTGACTGGCCAATAGATGAACAGGATAAAGTTAGGGGGAAAGCCAAACTGAGAATGATGGGATGAGGAAGGGCAGAGTCAGAAGGGTGGCCAACTGGATGGAGACTGAGTCGGACACACAAAATGGGATAGAGGTAAAAGCCACAAGCCTCCGGGCAGCACATAAATGAGTAGAAATGGGTTAAGTTGTAAGAGTTAGTAACAAGCCTGAGCTATTGGCCAAGCATTTATAATTCATATTAAGTCTCTGAGTGATTATTTGGGAACAGGCGGTCGGGACAGGAAAACTCTGCCTACAGGTAACCTCAAGTGTAGGTCCTTATTAGAGACCAGTGTTTAAATTACTAGATCCCTGGCTGGGTGGTGGTGGCGCACGCCTTTAATCTCAGCACTCAGGAGGCAGAGCCAGGTGGATCTCTGTGAGTTCGAGGCCAGCCTGGGCTACCAAGTGAGTCCCAGGAAAGGCGCAAAGCTACACAGAGAAACCCTGTCTCGAAAAAACCAAAAAAAAAAAAAAAAAAATACTAGATCCCAGGAGATATTCCTAGATGAGATACCACAGGAATTGAATCTGGGTGCTCAGCTTCCATCTTTCTTGCATTTTGTGCCCTGAGATTGTGCAGAAATCTGCCTTCTGCTGGGGATGATGAAGTGGGCCTGGCAGACATTTCCTGCCCAGCTGCTGAAACTTCATCAAGTAGAGAAGAAATGAGGTGGCCACCACAGCCCCTGAGGGGCACCTTCTAGGCCCAGGCAGGCTGGCTGCTCTTTCCTGCCACTTGTGAGTCTCTTGCCCAGCCAGTTTCTTCTCTGAGAAGCTAGTTTAATTCTACGTAATGTGTGAGCTACAAGTCCATGGCCACCATGCCCTGTGTTTGGAGACTCCTGTTCCTATGTGAAATACCATGCTTACTTCTGCAGGTAACTTCAGAGACCTCTGGTAGAAAATGCCACTTTTCATCAATGTGCTTTGCAAAACACATCATCTGGGGAGGCTGAAGGAACCATGAAAAGATTTTAGAAAGAAAGAATCAGTTCTTAGCAACAACTAAATTGTTTCTAGTTTACAATCTATGCTTCATTGCTCCAGTGAGAAATGCAGGACCTTGCCTCCTGCAGACTGCTCAACGCTCTCACCACCAGGAGCAAGAGCTGCATTGGCACTGACTGAGGTTCTTGGCAGTCTCGGCTGAATCACACCTGGCCTAAACCAATCAGACAAGCCCTTCTGCTTTGCCAGTGGTTGGTCCAACTAATTCTGACCTGTGGGATCTAAGGAGAATTGTGCAAGGTTTGGACTCTCTCTCCTTTCTGGACACTGCTGTGTAAAAAATGTAGCACCAAGTGCTGTGTGGCAGTCACCTCACAGCCATGAGGTGTCAAGTATAAGGAAAGATGGAGGATCAGCCTTTGGCTTCAAACAACACAACCTACTTCAGAAACACCCCCTGGACTTATTTTCAGCAGCAGTACAAGTGTGCTGGGGAATGAGCAACTATCCACCCACATTTCCCAGGACTAGAGAAGCATCAAGGATTCAGAGCTGAAACATTCTGGGCCAGGGGAATCTTGGGTCTCGCTTTATCCGTCTGGACAGAATCTTATGGAAGAAAGCAATGGTTGTGCCAGGGCTCAGGAAGCTAAGAGACACCATAAGGGACTTCCCAATCAGGGTCCCTCCCACCATGCCTTGCCTCTCTCCTTTCCAGAGTAATAATAAGATTTCTTCAGAGTAATCTGCCAAGAGAGGAGCTTGACTGTAACAGAGGGTTCTCTCCTGCCTGCCAGTTCCCCCAAAACCACTCAGAGGCTTAGTATTACTTATAAATGCTCAGCCAGTAGCTCAGGCTTATGACTAACTAGCTCTTACACTTAAATTAACTCTTATCTATGTTTAAGATAAGAGTTAATTTAAGTTATTTAAAGTTAATTTTAGTTAATTAATTAATTCTTATCTATGTTTAGCCACATGGCTTGGTATCATTCTCATCTTGCTTCCTCTGCATCTGGCTGGTGACTCCTGACTCTACCCTTCTCCTTCCCAGCATTCTCAGTTTGGCCTTTGTTGCCTAACTTCCTGCCCGTCAACTTTTTTGGTTCTCAACCTATGGGTGGCATATCAGATATCTGCCTGTCAGCTTTTTATTAACCATTATTAATACATATTCATAGTGTGGAAAAGGATTGTTCCACAGCACTTGGCAGCTCCCATCTTCTGACTCAGACCCCTTTAACCAGAGATGGCTATGCCCAGATAATGGTGACACAAGCTGATTGTCAATACACCGACTGTTGTCACACACACTCTATTTTGGTCCCACAGAGAAGACCAAACTGTTGTCTGTTCTGCAGACCTAACCAGCTTTGTTCCAAGTCACCATAACTTCTCCAAGTCCCTCCAGTTTCCCTAAAGCTTATGAGAATGAACATTTACTCAGTTCTCCTGAAAGTTAGGTATGTTCTAGCTGAGTATGGTGGTGCACACCTTTGAGCCCAGCACTCTGGATCAGATGCAGGTCCTTGTCTGTAGAGTGATTCCAGGACAGCCAGGGCTACGAGGTGAGATTCTGTCTCAAAACAACAACAACAAAAAGTCATGTATATTTTACATTCCTGTCCTCCCTTATAAGGAAAGATCGTAAATTCCCCTGACCAGCTGGCCTGGCAGAATCACACCATTTACAGCTGATGGCCTCCAGTGAGTACAGGGAATATGTTTCTGTTAATCCACTCTCCACCTCTACTCTGCATTTGCAATTCAGTCTAGTGAATCTTCTGAGGGTAGACAGTTAGGCTTGTAACTTGGCCCCCACAGCAGGGTCAATTCCCCCTCACTGATGGATTGCCAGTCACCTCTTTGGACCTCCATTTCCTCAGTCCTGAAATGAGAAGTGGAATAGAGTTGCCTCTGATATCCCTGGCTTATCCAACTTCCTGTGAGCTAGAATCCAGGACAGAATTCCCCAAAGCTTGACAGATGCAGACAGACCCACAGAACCCACCAGCGCCAGCTCCTGCCATCAGGCAGCCTGGTAAGCAGCTCTGCTCTTGCCTGGCATCTTGGGTAATAGCTTGGCCTCTAGAGAAGATGCAAAAAAATCATCAAAGCATGGCCACTCCACACAGATATAAACTGTGAGGCTAGGTACAGTGGCTCACGATTATAATCCTTGCTACTCAGGAGACTAAAGCAGGAGGCTTACATAAGCCAGGAGTTCAGAGCCAGCATGGGCAACATCTTTCTCAAAAAAAAAAAAAAAAAAAAAAAAAAAGCCCCTGGTGTGCTGTGGGATGGTCTGTATGTCAAATTGCTCTGATTGGTCAATAAATAAAACACTGATTGGTCAGTGGCCAGGCAGGAAGTATAGGCGGGACAAGGAGGAGAAGAATTATGGGAAGTGGAAGGCTGAGGCAGAGACACTGCCAGCCGTCGCCATGACAAGCAGCATGTGAAGATGCCGGTAAGCCACAAGCCATGTGGCAAGGTATAGATTTATAGAAATGGATTAATTTAAGATATAAGAACAGTTAGCAAGAAGCCTGCCACGGCCATACAGTTTGTAAGCAATATAAGTCTGTGTGTTTACTTGGTTGGGTCTAAGCTGCTGCGGGACTGGTGGGTTAGAGAGATTTGTCCTGACTGTGGGCCAGGCAGGACCAGAAAAACTCTAGCTACACTGGTGGTAAGACTGGACTTAGGGAACTGGTTGGGGCTGCCTGCCAAGGCCAAGTCCGCTATTCCGTTATAAATGTTTATATATTGCAAAAATGATGTCTGCTCATTTAAACTCAGAGCAGTGTGTAAGAGTAATGATGACTCTTGGGACCACTCAACCCTTCCATACTGTGGTCGTGATATTATAGAGACTTCTGTCCACACAGATCTAACAACATTGCAGAATCAGAATTCATGTGTAGGGCGCTCTGTTAAGACACACACCCCAGAGCTGAGGGACTAGGATTGCATTTGCACACAGGTTTTAATTCGTTGATTTTGTGGTACTGGGAATTGAACCTAGGGACTTGTACTTTCCAGACAAGTGCTCCATCACTGGGCAATATCCCCAGCTCTCTTCTTCATGCTTTATCTTGAAATGGTCTAAGTTCCAGGCACACACCAACATGCCTGACAGCGCTGGGGATCCGAATTCATGATCTCATCATGCTTGCTGAAAAAACTTTATCAACTCTTTTTTTTTTTTTTTTTTTTTTAGGTCAATTTCTTTAGTGTTTAAGAGAAAAACATAGTACAGGTTCTGTGAAAATCCCAGCAGCATCCAGGAGAGATGCTTATTAATTTGGAGGTGGAAGTCAGCAGAACATTTGCTGGGGCTATGTGGGTCCCAGGCAATGAACTCAGGCCTCTGTCTGCTGATATACATCAGTGGCCCAAAGTCGTCCCTTGTAAATTAGGTGAAGTGGAAATAGAGACCACTTATTAAGAAAGGAAAAAAAAAAAGTACTCCCAAGAATAAAGTGGGGTGCTGAGCCGAAGAAAGAGGCTGCCAGAGCCCATATGTAGATACTTAGGAAACAAAAGCAGACACAGTCTATGCATAGCCAGAAAGCTTTGTTTTTTGTTTGAGTCGTGTGTGTGTGTGTGTGTGTGTGTGTGTGTGTGTGT
>CABHPP010149299.1:0-18966 GCA_902168425.1 Peromyscus attwateri
GGAGAGTTCCCCTAGCTCCACATCCTCTCCAGCATAAGCTGTCTTCAGTGTTTTTGATCTTAGCCATTCTGATGGATGTAAGGTGGTATCTCAGAGTCATTTTGATTTGCATTTCCCTGATGATTAGGGATGTTGAGCAATTCCTTAAATGTCTTTTAGCCATTTGTACTTCCTCTGTTGAGAATTCTCTGTTTAGCTCTATAGCCCATTTCTTAATTGGATTGTTGGGCATTTTGATGTCTAATTTCTTGAGTTCTTTATATATTCTAGATATCAGCCCTCTGTCAGATGTGGGGTTGGTGAAGATCTTTTCCCATTCTGTAGGCTGTCACTTTGTCTTGTTGACTGTGTCCTTTGCTCTACAAAAGTTTCTCAGTTTCAAGAAGTCCCATTGATTGATTGTTTCTCTCAATGTCTGTGTTACTGGTATTATATTTAGGAAGTGATCTCCTATGCCAATGAGTTCAAGACTACTTCCTACTTTCTCTTCTATCAGGTTCAGAGTAAATGGATTTATGTTGAGGTCTTTGATACACTTGGACTTAAGTTTTGTGCACAGTGACAGGTATGGATCTATTTGCAGCCTTCTACATGTTGACATCCAGTTATGCCAGCACCATTTGTTGAAGATGCTTTCTTTTTTCCATTGTACAGTTTTGGCTTCTTTATCAAAAATTATATGTTCATACATGTGCGGATTAATGTCAGGGTCTTCAATTTGATTCCATTGGTCCACATGTTGGTTTTTATGCCAGTACCAAGCTGCTTTTATTACTATAGCTCTATAGTAGAGCTTGAGGTTAGGGATCATAATGCCTCCAGAGGTTGTTTTATTGTACAGGATTCTTTTGGCTATCCTGGGTTTTTTGTTTTTCCATATGAACTTGAGTATTGTTCTTTCCAGGTCTGTGAAGAATTGTGTTGGTATTTTGATAGGGATTGCATTGAATCTGTAGATTGCTTTTGGTAAGATTGCCATTTTTACTGTGCTAATCCTGCCTATCCATGAGCATGGGAAATCTTTCCATTTTCTGACATCTTCAATTTCTTTTTTCAGGGACTTAAAGTTCTTGTCATATAGGTCCTTCACTTGCTTGGTTAGAGTTACCCTAGGATATTTTATATCATTTGTGGCTATTGTAAAGGGTGATGTATCTCTGATTTCCTTCTCAGCCTGTTTGTCAATTGTATATAGGAGGGCTACTGATTTTTTTGAGTTGATCTTGTATCCTGCTATGTTGCTGAAGGTGTTTATAAGCTGTATAAGTTCCTTGGTCGAATCTTTGGGGTCACTCATGTATACTATCACATCATCTGCAAATAGCGAAAGCTTGACTTCTTCCTCTACAATTTGTCTCCCCTTAATCTCATGTTGTCTTACTGCTCTGGTTAGAAATTCAAGTACTATATTGAATAAGTATGGGGAGAGTGGACAGCCTTGCCTTGTTCCTGATTTTAGTGGAATCGCTTTGAGTTTCTCTCCATTTAATTTGATGTTGGTTTTTGGCTTGCTGTAAATTGCCTTTATTATGTTTAGGTATGTTCTATGTATTCCTGATTGCTCCAAGACCTTTACCATGAAGGGGTGTTGGATTTTGTCAAATGCCTTTTCAGCATCTAGTGAGATGATCATGTGGTTTTTTTCTTTCAGTTTGTTTATGTGGTGTATTACATTGACGGACTTTCATATGTTAAACAACCCTTGCATCCCTGGGATGAAACTTACTTAATCATGGTGGATAATTGTTTTGATGTGTTCTTGGAGTCTGTTTGCCAGTATTTTATTATTTTTGCATCAATGTTTATGAGGGAGATGGGTCTGTAGTTCTCTTTCTTTGTTGCATCTTGGTTTGGTTTAGGAATCAGGGTAATTGTAGCCTCATAGTAGGAGTTTGGTAATGTTCCTTCTGTTTCTATTGTGTGGAACAATTTAAAGAGTACTGGTATTAACTCTTCTTTGAAGATCTGGTAGAATTCTGTGCTGAAACCATCTGGTCCTGGGCTTTTTTTGGTTGGGAGACTTTTAATGACCGATTCTATTTCTTTAGGGGATATTGGACTATTTAAATAGTTTATCTGTTCTTGATTTAACTTAGGTATGTGGTACCTATCCAGAAAATTATCCATTTCTTTTAGATTTTCAAGTTTTGTGGAGTAGAGGTTTTTGCAGTATGACCTGATGATTTTCTGGATTTCCTCAGTGTTAGTTGTTATGTCTCCCTTTTCATTTCTGATTTTGTTAATCTGGATGCTCTCTCTCTGTCTTTTGGTTAGTTTGGATAGGGGCTTGTCTATCTTGTTGATTTTCTCAAAGAACCAACTCTTTGTTTCATTAATTTTTTGTATAGTTCTCTTTGTTTCTGTTTTTGATTTCAGCTCTCAATTTGATTATTTCCTGGCATCTATTCTTCCTGGGTGGCTTTGCTTCTTCTTGTTCTAGAGCTTTCAGGTGTGCTGTTAAGTCACTAGTGTGAGATTTCTCCAACTTCTTTATGTGGGCATTTAGTGCTATGAATTTCCCTCTTAGCACTTTCTTTTAGGTATGTGGTATATTCATTTTCATTGATCTCTAGGAAGTCTTTAATTTCTTTCTTTATTTCTTCCTTAACCCATTGGTGATTCAGTTGAGCATTATTTAGTTTCCATGAGATTGTAGGCTTTCTGTAGTTTTTGTTGTTGTTGAAATCTAACTTTAAACTATGGTGGTCTGATAGAATGCAGGAGGTTATTTCAATTGTTTTATATCTGTTGAGATTTGCTTTGTGGCCAAGTATGTGGTTGATTTTAGAGAAGGTTCCATGGGATGCTGAGAAGAAGGTATATTCTTTGTTGTTAGGATGGAATGTTCTGTAGATATCGATTAAGTGCATTTGAGTCATAATATCAGTTAAGTCCTTTATTTCTCTGTTAAGTTTCAATTTGGCAGATCTGTCCATTGGTGAAAGTGGGGTGTTGATGTCTCCCACTATTAATGTGTGGGGTTTTATGTGTGATTTAAGCTTTAGTAATGTTTCTTTTACATATGTGGGTGCCCTCGTGTTTGGGGCATAAATGTTCAGAATTGAAACTTCATCTTGGTGGATCTTTCCTGTGGTGAGTATGTAATGCCTTTCTTGATCTCTTTTGATTGATTTTAGTTTGAAGTCTATTTTGCTAGATATTAGGATGGCTACACCCACTTGCTTCTTAAGAGCATTTGATTGGAGAGTCTTTTCCCAGCCTTTTGTTCTGAGGTAGTGTCTATTATTGAATTTGAGGTGTGTTTCTTGTATGCAGCAGGAAGTTGGGTCCTGCTTTCGTATCCATTCTGTTAGCCTGTGTCTTTTTATAGGTGAATTAAGTCCATTGATATTAAGGGATATTAATGACCAGTGATTGTTCATTCCTGTTATTTTTTTGGTGGTAGTGTGTGTGTACTTCTCTTCTTTGGGGTTTACTGCTGTGGTGTTATCTATTGCCTGTGTTTTCGAGGGTGTATCTGACTTCCTTAGGTTGGAATTTCCCTTCTAGTGCTTTCTATAGGGTTGCGTTTGTGGATAAGTATTGTTTAAATCTGGCTTTGTCTTGGAATGTCTTGTTCACTCTGTCTATGTTGATTGAAAGTTTTGCTGGAGGCCGGGCGGTGGTGGCGCACGCCTTTAATCCCAGCACTTGGGAGGCAGAGGCAGGTGCATCTCTGTGAGTTCGAAGCCAGCCTGGTCTCCAAAGCGAGTTCCAGGAAAGGCTCAAAGCTACACAGAGAAACCCTGTATCAAAAAACCAAAAAAAAAAAAAAAAAAAAAAAAAAAAAGAAAAAGAAAAAGAAAGTTTTGCTGGGTATATTAGTCTAGGCTGGCATCCATGGTCTCTTAGTGTCTGCATTACATCTGTCCAGGTCCTTCTGGCTTTCAAAGTCTCCATTGAGAAATCGGGTGTTATTCTGATGGGTTTGCCTTTATAAGTCACTTGGCCTTTTTCCTTTGCTGCTCTTAATATTCTTTCTCTATTCTGTATGTTTAGTTGTTTAATTATTATGTGGCAAGGGGACTTTTTTGGGGGGGGTCTAGTCTGTTTAGTGTTCTATAGGCTTTTTGTATCTTCATAGGCATTTTCTTCTTTAAGTTGGGAAAGTTTCCTTCTATGATCTTGTTCAATATATTTTCTGTGCCTTTGAGTTGATATTCTTCTCCTTCCTCTATCCCTATTATTCGTAGAATTGGTCTTTTCATGGTGTCCCAGATTTCTTGGACATTTTGTGTTATAATATTTTTGACATTGGTATTTTCTTTGACTGAGGAATCCATTTCCTCTATTGTATCCTCTATACCAGAGATCCTCCCTTCCATCTCTTGTATTCTGTTGGTTATGCTTGCATCTGTGTTTCCTGTTCATTTACTCAGATTTTCTCTTTCCAGCATTCCCTCTGTTTGTGTCTTCTTCATTGTTTCTCTTTCCCTTTTCAGGTCTTGGACTGTTTCCCTCATCTGTTTCATTGCTTTTTCATGGTTTTCTTTCAGGGATTTATTGTTTTCTTCTGCTTTATTTGTCTTTCCCTCTAGTTTTTTTATAGCATTCTTCCCATTTTTTGTTTGTCTTTTCCTCAATTTCATTTTTGATTTCCTCTTTAAAAGTCTCTAGCATCTTCATGATGTTATTCTTAAGGTTGCTTTCTTCTGCTTCTTCCATTTTGTGATGTTCAGGTCTTGCTGTTGGAGGAGGGCTAGGTTCCAATGATGCTGTATTGCTCTTTATTTTGTTGTATATACTTTTGCCTTGACGTCTGCCCATCTCTTCGTGGTTTTGTTCTTGGCCTTTTCAGTGCTCTTGGTCCAGACAGAGCTGACAGATTCGGCATTTCAGGAAGCCTCTCTTGGTCCAATGAGAGGTGGCAGATTCTGTTTCTCAGAAAGCCACTCTTAGTCTAATCAGGGTTGGCAGATTCCCTGTCTCCTGAGTTTACTCTTGGTCCAATGATGGCTCTTTGTACAATGAGAGCTCTCTCTTTCTCTGGGCCAGGTGGGAGCTCTCTGGGTCAAATGAGAGCTCTCTGGGCCAGATGGGAGCTCTGGGCCAGATGGCAGCTGGGGGCTGGTCACTAAGTCTCAGGAAGTGGTGGTGGGGGTGTCTCAGGTGGATGGATGTGGGGGCAGGGCATGTAGATCTGAGAAGGGAACCTTCCAGCTGGGGCCTGCCTGATGGCCAGAACCTGGGGCTAAGTTGGGCGGGTCTTCCCTGGGAAAGGCTGGGGCAAGCCTCCCAGGGTATGCCCCCAGGCACTCACCTCTGGTCCAGATGGGAGTTCAGGGCTGGATGGGAGCTGGGAGCTGGTCTCTAAGTCTCAGGAAGTGGTGGGGGTCTCAGGCGGGTGGGTGTGGGGGCAGGGCTCGTAGATTGCAAGGTCTGCTGGGGGGGGGGTGTTTTGGAGAAGGAGAACCTTCCCGCGGGGGACCCTGCCTGATGGCCAGAAACTGGGGCCAAGTTGGGCGAGTCTTCCCCAGGAATGGCTGGTGCCCAGGGATGGGACACAGGCCTCCCAGGGTATGACCCCAGGCACTCGCCTCTGGTCTGGATGCGAGTTCCGGGCTCGATTCATTTTTGATATAGGAGGAAAGGTTTAGATAAAGCCAACTCCATGTTGATCTTTAACTGAAACTAATTATCAGAGAGCTATTTCAGGTAGAAATTATATAAATCTTGTCTCAGCCTCAAAGCAGCTGGATGGGTAGGTGTTACATCATGGGTACCATTTGGTTATTTTGAGGGAGTTGGGATGCCAATTTCATGCATTGATGACAAATAAGGAAATATTTATGTTTTGAAGGTAGTAACTGCAGCCATTGTCCACAAAACTGGATTCGGAATGGAAAAAGTTGTTACTATGTCTTTCAAATCCAGAAAAAATGGAATGGCAGTAAGGAGTTTTGTTTAAAGGAGGATGCCAGTCTCCTTCAAATAGACAGCAAAGAAGAAATGGTAAAGACTCTTCTATGATTTCACATCATTCTGAAAATACCATGTTACTCATTAAAATGGATTATAGATTCTCATAAAATAGGATTCCTTATTTTCTCAAAGCAGTGATATGACACATGCATGTAAATGCATTACATGTAAGGCTGAGACAGGAGGAACTTAAGTTTGAGGCCTGTGTATCAAGACCAAACAAAAGTTACAAAGAATCAAAAAGTGATGTCATGAAATGAATTGGCTTATAAGAATGTGCATTTGATAAGTGAAATATTAAGTTTAATAACCTAGCTTACTAGCATCCTGACAAATAAACAGTACATCGTCTGCTGAAGCCATCTACCCTTAAATAGACTATCTGAAGTGGAATTCCTAGTTAGACATTTCTCACCCTAACAAAATATTCAATAACTGAAGTTCAGTTTTATAAGAAAAATGGGAAATGTTAAAAATAACGTAGTAAACCAAGAAGTTTTAAACTACATTATTATAATTATTTAAAAATTACTTCCTCCAAAAATTTGATAAGAAAATAAAACATGCTTCATCTAACAAAATGTGCTCACAGTGAGTTGTGCCTGGAATCTCTAAAACTTCACATATTAAAATACAGTAGGGGAGAAAATGATCCACAGGGTGAATGAAGTAAGAGAAATTTTTACTTTTGATGATGAAAAGTCTATATAAGACTCACTTTGCATTAATACATACTGCCTACCAGACTCTGAATCTATTAAAACTTCAATACCAGATGAATATATTTTTCGTAGTATTTAACACACCATACTGACTATACAGCAAATGAACTCTGTGTGTGTGTGTGTGTGTGTGTGTGTGTGTGTGTGTGTGTGTACACCCAACTTTACTTTAATATCTCCTCTTTTTCTTCAACACTCAGTTCTCATTAATTTCTGATCAGGCAAAATATCAGACTTTATATTGCACAGTAGTTTGGGATGTTATTTAGTTTTCTGCATAAACAGTTTGTGTCTTGTGTTTTATAGGATTTCATCATCCACAGGTCACAGATGCGCAAAGGATTTGGGTACTGGGTGGGAGCGTTTCAAGATGAACTCAGTCAATCTTGGTTCTGGCAAGATGGTTCCTCTCCTCCCCTTGACTTGTAAGTGGATGAAGGAGACATCAGAGGGAGAATCGGGAATGTGAAGAGATTTTAAAAGTTTCCTTTGTACCTTGTATTTCTTTTAGAAGACATAGAATCATGATACTTTTAGAAGGTACTGATTGGAATTATAACTAATATACTTAAGACTTGGCCTTATTGTTTCTATAGCTGTGATGAAACACCATGACCAAAAAGCAAAGTTAAAGAGGAAAGAGTTTATTTGACTTATACTTCCATATCACAGTTCACCATGGAAGGAAATCAGGACAGGAACCTGGAGGCAGGAGCTGATGCAGAAGCCATGGAGGGGTGCTGCTTACTGACTTGCTCTTCATGGCTTGCTCAACCTGCTTTCTTGTAGAACCCAGGACCACCAGCCAAGAAATGACACTATCCACAATGAACTGGGTCCTCCCATATTAATCGCTAATTTAAAAAATGCCTTACAGGCTTTCCTACAACCCAATCTTATGGAGGCATTTTCTTAACCGAGGTTCACTCCTCTCAGATGACTTTAGCTTTTGTGTCAGGTTGACATAAAACTATCCAACACAGCTAAATCTTCCTCATCAGCTCCCCTACTATTATCCTCTAGAAAATTCTTATCATAATTCAAGTGCCTAAATGAGCAATCAAATGCAAGTATCAAGAACATTCTTTCTATAAAAATGCTGAGAGCCTTCTGGTCAAGAGATTGCAATAACTATTGAGCAATTTCTATATTGAGCTTCCCAGATGGGAATGGAGATTAGTGGACACAATCAGGTGACTTAGCATTTCGAGAACTGAGTCAAGAGGAACACACTGGCTATAACCTACCTTTATGTAAACATGCCTTGGTTTCCTTTATAAGCTGTTTGTTCAAATGATATCAACACGTTTTTATTAAAACTGAATAGTGTTATTTGAAGGAGGATAAAACCACCACAGAAAAAGGCCATATTAAAGCAAATTAAAATAAACCCAACGGCATCTCTATAGTGTTTCCTTGTCAAATACCACTGTCTTCTTCAATCTAACCTCTAACCTGGGAAACTAACTTACTTTTTCAGTTTGCCAACAGAGAGCCAGTTACCAGCCAGCCAGAGCTGTGGATACCTCAAAGACCGGTCCCTCTTCTCAGACACCTGCAACAGGTGGAAATATTTTATCTGTGAGATGAATGCATTCGGATCCTGCATCTGAAAGATCCAGCTCAGAGCCGCCTCTGTTACATGAAGGTTCAGAAGAGATCAAAGAGCAAATGCAGGAGGAGATTGGTGTGTGGGCCGTGAAAGCAAACTTGCTTTTGTATTTACGCTTAGCAATACTCTTGAATGTTTTGCAGATTTCAGTTGACCTTGTCCTGTAGCATGCCAAGGAGAAAATTGATTTAGAGCGACAGAAGCCCTGACTCATTGAGAACAAAGAAGAGAAAATCATTTCCTGTTTGTTTGGAAGTCCAAAGTGATTACCCATACCACAAAGAAATTTAGCCATCACTGTGGGAGTTTGTACAGTAATCCCTGATTTGTTTTTTAATAAATAAATTTACCATTATACTGATTACCATTAACAATTGATAGATTTTTCTTCAGATCAGGAATTGTATATCATAAGATCACACCCTGAGAGGAGACAGATTTCCAAACTAGTGTTACTATGAATCACATGCCTGGGGTCCTTTGGCTATAGATAAAAATGAGCAGGATGGGGACCTCCAGTGCTGGTAATCCTCCTCTGATGCCAAAGGCCTAGGGGCTGACCTCACAGATATAGAAGCTTGCAGTTCCTAACCCTAGGAGCTTGGGGTCTATTGCTCTAGGATCTGGATGTGCAGGCTGGAGGCTTATTTCTCTGGGGTTTAATCACTGGGCCGCAGCTCTTGGCAGCTTTTGAAAGCACCTTGACCTTCAACACCAGCAGTAGACAGCAGTAAGTAGCAGTAGGCATCTCCCACTAGTGTTATGGTTCTTGGACGGCTGTTCCCTGAGCCCACTGCTTCTCTTCTCTGGTGTCCTTACTCTGCCTTGCTTTTCTGCCTTTTCTCTTACTGTTTCTATGTCCACCATTCCTCGGTGTCTCTCTGCTTCCACTGCCCATCCTCTCTGTCTTGGCCACTCTCTGGAATTCTTCAGCTGTTCTCTGGTTGCTCTCTACTGCCATGGTGATGATGGTGACTGTCGACCACCAGAGCAGTAACTGCTTCTGGTGCTGCCTCTGCCTTTGCTTCTGCAGCTTCTTCTGTGTTACCAGCTCAGCTCACTCTTCCAATGATAAAGAGCAAAGGAGGCAAGAAAGGACCATTCAGGAAGTCTTTTATTTTTCCTAATGTTACAACATTAGGAGTATCAGAGGAGGGCGAGGAGTCTCCTGGCTGACTCTAAAACTAAACCAAACAGCCCACTTAATGGACAAAAAGAGGGTATGGTGAGGGTGTCCGCATAAGTCATGGCAGCCCTTCAAGGACTGTGTTTGCATCAATCACAGCACAGACTCTTTCCATATTCACAGGTCTTCCCTGGGGCCACAGGTTGGAAGTGCTCCCTCTCTGGCCTGACTGTGAATAGCAGCAGGATAGGCCTGGCCATTTGTAGTTTGCCAAGAAGTGCTGCTTTCCACTGGCTGTTTCAGCCATGAGGTGGTGGTCTTCAGAATAAACTGCCCAAACAACTCTACTGCCATAAGGGCAATCTGGCCAGTTGTTAGAAAAGAGGCTGCTTGGCTGATAGCTTGAATCATTTACAGACCTTTAAAGCCTGTTTACAACAAAGACTTAATAAAACCTCAAAATATAGCAATTCTAATAGCACTTAACAGTACTTCCAAACAATTAACACTTTTAACAGGATTTAACTCCTGCCCCAACGCTGTAGAGTCATTGAATCCATCTGATCTGTCTCAGAAGGAATGGAGACTTCTTCTATCTGTAGTGTTGGACTGTGATTTTCAGGCTGTAGAGTTCTACTGGGAAAGGAACCCTTAGAACTTCACATAGGTGAAGGAAAAGTCAGGACATCAGCACCAGCATGTCCTCCGGTGGAGGTGGGACTGTCCATCCCACCACTCACCAATCAAACAGTTCACAGTCTGCAAGGCCAAGATTAAAACCGGAGCACTTTCAACTGCCTGTCTCCGTGCCTCAACTTTCCCACTATAAAATCATAATATGATTTATTTCAAAATACTGCTTAAGAATGCAATCCTAATGTTACATGCAAACTATAGAAAATGATATTTTTGGTAGAAAAGTTAAAGTGAAAACACTTGCCATCTATAAGAAGGAAAAATTTACTAATTATTATCATATTCTTTGTCTACCATGCGCCATCTCTAAATCTTACTACATAACATGCTCTCAATAAATAGTCACTAAATTCAATATGGTCGTATTTAATCTTTCATTCTGATAAGACTCTGAGAGGTACAAGATTTTCATCCTTTCCTTCTTATTAAAATGGTATAACTTAGATAAATAATTTAAAAAACATAACTTACTGAGGAAGCATGAATTATTTAAATAAAACTAAGCATCCTTTAACCTGAAGTTCATTTCTCGGTGGCTATGGTCCTCTAGCGATGAGAAGATCATGTCTTTGTCTTGTTTCTGTTTATTTATCTTGACATGGCATTTAAAGGATGGGAGCATCACACACACACACACACACACACACACACACACACACACACACACACGACATAGAAATGTCTCTAGCTTTCTGCTGATCCTGGGAGAACAAGCAGCCCACAGACTGTGGAAGTTGTAGGCTGTTTGGTTTCCACAGCTGGCAGCTGGTAGCTAAATATACTACTAATCTGGAAAGCAGAGAAACAATGGTGATTTTTAACAGTAAAGACTGTTTGTCTCCAAGATTCTTCAAAGGCTTGTCATCAGGCTATGTTTAGAGAAAGGATGGGAAGCATTGATGATTCTTCTTAAAAAAAAGTACAAGGAAACTGAATGCAAACATCCTCCAGCTGATGTTATCAAGCTTGTATATGCATGATGCTGTGTTTACAAGCCAGAGATTTATCTACAGTGCAGCTGACACAGGAGTCTGAAGAGTCCCAGGCAGCCGTGCTGCACCTACACAGACGCAGGGCTTGGGAGGTTCTCAGGGTGGGTTGCTAGTGATCCAGGATACCTGTCCTTTTGATGGTAATTAGCCGTAAGAGGACCAGTTTCCTCTCCCAATGCTACCAATGATGAATTAGGTACTTTTAATCCACCTCACTGAGTGAACTTTTAAAAAGGGAAGAAAATGATAATTCCTCTGCAATTGGAAACAGTGCATAAAATACTGACATAATGATATTGATATAATAATAAATGTGTTGTTAGAGTCTAAAGATCTATGCATACAGTGTGTTTTGTGTATCTTAAGTCACACAGTACATTTTGTGTGTCTTCCAGCAACTGCCCTTGACTCCCAAACATTAAGGCTGGCCCCAGGACAACCACTCGACCCTTGTACCTAGTTTGTAATCTGTTTGTATTCCCCAAGTAAAAGCTGCCCATTACCCTTCTCAAACTTCCTGCTCTCACCGGGCTCCTGACCTGTTTCCTGCTGATAAGTCCTGAGAGTGTTCAATATCCTCAGGAAAAGAAATAGCTCATTGTGTACCCGAGGGATCTCACTCTATGGGAAAGGCCACGTTCCCTGTTTGACTTTTCCTGCACTTTCTTTACAATTACCTACACAGTAAGAAACTAGAAAAATGTCTTCTCATCCTTCTCGTCCTGAGAAAGCCAGTTTATGTGGTTTCCATTTTTGATTATCAGCAAGCCTTACCTTAAAATTCATTTTATGATTGATTCTTATGTCTTAAATGTTACATGAGGCAATGTTGTACCATAACCCCCTTTTCTCATCTTTTCAAACATTTCTTTGTGATGTCATTGATATTATCAGGTTTAGATACAGAAAGGGGAACTAAGGGCAATGATGAAGAATAAGATTAAGAAAAGAAAATAAATTTTAAAAGCACAATTTTTCTCTTTTTCCAACGGAAAGACACTTTGCTTTAGATCTCAGGTTGCAAGTGAGAATGCTATTCATCCTTTAGATAGCTAGACTCTTCCAATCAATGGTAGTTAGAGAGACAGATGTCTTCCCTCCAGGAGCCCAGAATGCTAGGAGTCAAAATTTAAATGAGAGTCATGGCCCTTGTTTACAATTAAGTCCACAAAGTTTTTACTTTCTCTTGCTGACTACTTTTTCCTTCTATAGTAGGTTTATACAACAATTGCTTAATGATGGCCTTGATCTTTATTTCTTATTTTGTAGGTTATTGTATTAGTCACTTTAACTGAGCCAGGAAAACAGTCAACATTTTAATTTTGGGAAATATTTGAGAACATTTTTTTCTCTTTAATGAATACAGATACTGCATTTGTGTCCTCTATATTTCAATAAGAATCATAAACCCTTTAAAATATTTTCTTAATTCCCCTTACATTTTCTATTACAACCCACATTATGAGACTAACTTCACACTTACTTCATTTTAAGTAACATCATAGGGAAATTAAAAATATTTTCACTTTTTAATAAACTACATGAAGTGATGTGATTTGCTCAATAAATAAATCAAACCAAGAAAGACCTAAATTTAAAAACCACAAATGCACTTCTGTGTGCTTGACACAGTAAACCTGCACAGAATTCATTCATCATTGAAGAAATCCCCTAGCTATTTAGAAGGAAACCTAAAGGAAAATATAAGTAGCCTGCCAGTAATGTTTTGATAAGTAATCATTGTCAAATTAAGTCTCATGAAAATAAATGCAGAATCTCATCACAAAATGGCTAAGTTAATACAGTTTCACTATGAAACAGATGTTTCCTAGTTTTTACTGTTGAAAAGTAAGAGTATGAAGTCTGATACTGGTGCTGTCAGTCCCATAGTGTTGGTTTATCTATAACCAATGAAGCCAGCTGACATGGTGCTATTCACAGTGACCCCTGTTATGGTTTTGAATGTCATCACCCAGAGAAACTCATGTCTAGTCAAGAGTCTGACTGTGTAGACATCACAGACTCTCTTTCTCCTCCAAAGTTTGTTCAGAAATCAATCATGTGGTCTACCACACCTCGGTTACTCAACATTCCAACCTCGATGTCATGATTTTACCCCAATAATTTCACTTTAGGAATATCATAAAGCCACCCTCTGGAAGACAATTTGCTTTGTATACTTTCTTAATCTCAAACATCCCATAGACAATCTCCTCAGAGGGTCCCACCAATTGTCAAGGCATAAGTAGTCAAACAGTTCTGTTAACACAGTGTGAAAAGCATTCCCTTGCTGATATTCCCCCAAATCACAAATCCATTCTGAAACCACACCCATTTCACATTCATCACAGTTATTATTATTAAAACTTTAGTACCTGAAAGGTATAAACATGGTTCAAACATGATGGAGGAAGTAATCAAACTATTATCTGTGAATGTAAAGAGACTAATTTTTTTTTGTTGTTGTTTTTGTTTTTCGAGACAGGGTTTCTCTGTGTAGCTTTGTGCCTTCCCTGGAACTCGCTTTGGAGACCAGGCTGGCCTCGAACTCACAGAGATCCGCCTGGCTCTGCCTCCCGAGTGCTGGGATTAAAGGCGTGCGCCACCACCGCCTGGCGAGACTAATTTTTTTCTCTACTCCAGTCTCCTTGTTGGAGTACAGGGACAGCAATTCTAACTTGGATCAGAGTTGAGATCATCTCTTTCCTAGGAGACATGGTTAGGAGAAAGACACAATTGATGGAGTGGAGATTGACACAATTTCCATCTCAGTTGGAAAGCTGGCCAGCAGTGTAGCAGGCGAAGTCATTGTTGAGAGCCTGGGAAAGGCAAAGTGTGAACTGGAAACAAAGAATCAGCTGTGTGTACAACAGCACAGGAGTGGGACATCTGTTAGTTTCTCTTGGACTGCCTGTTAGGACAAAGGGTCTCACTTCCTTTTCTTCTGTTCTCTGTTTTGCTTTGCTTTTCTCCTTTCTGCTTTCTCTTTTTCTCTTTTCTTTTGTCCCTTCTTTCTGTTTGAGAAGAGGTTCTCATACAGCCTAGAATGGCCTCCAATGTGCTATGTAGCTGAGGGTGGCCTTAAACTTTTCATGTCTTGCCTCTACCTTCCAAGTGCTGAGAGTTGGAAGCACCAATACTTGTGTGGATTCCACCACACACAGTAAGTGATTTCATATCAACGCCTCTATTTTCTTAGGTGTCTCTTTTCCTAGTGTAAGAGAGACAGGAAAAAGAGGGTGAAAATAGATACTGAGAAGGGAGAAAGCTGAAAGACTTCCGCAAATCAAGGAGGACAACTCTCTAGCTTACTGAGGCTAGTTGGTGGTTCATGAGTAAGAATCCTTATAACAGGTAAACGTGTGCAAGAACTGGAGCTCAGGTATGGGTGATGCTGAGTCAGAACCAGGACAGTCTCTCAAGTACCAGTCCCAACAGCTGCCTCTCAGTTTTTCAAAGCTTTGAATGTCCTCTGCGGTGATCTCACTTGACTCAGTCCTTTTGCTGGTGGTTGAAGCTGACCTATTGGCCCCCTCTGCTCAATGTTTCATGGCACCTACTGGAGCACCTCCGGTACCACTCTCCCTGCCATCTTCTCACAGGCACACCTCCTCAGCTCTTTGCAGTCCTTTGAGTAAGCCTTTCCATTGAAGATGGTCATACAGTCCCTGTTTCTTAGGTTGGTGGGATCTATTATAATTTCAAACCTTAAGAAAGAAAAAGAAAAGAACTTAATTTAATTATTTAATTAAATTTTATTTAGAGTTTAGAGATTATTTCTTAAATGACACATTCAGAGACAACAAAAAAGCATTCCCTCAGTGACAAAGATCATATCTATATTCCTAGGATGTCTTTGTTGGAGAGATGGGGTCAATGAACACAATTTTCAGCTCCTCAGTCACCATCTCATTCTTAGAAGTAAATGACCACTCAAAACTACAAAAACTGTTCTAAAATAAAGCAACAGGCACTCTGATTTTACTGTTATTTTAAAGTTATCTACCTTTTCTAGTGTTCAGTTTACTTAATTAAAAATACAAATGATTATGTTACTATGTCCTGTTTTATCATACACAGAGAATAAAATACGCTTTAACAGAACTTTGAATGTAATAAACTTTCATAAAGAAATTACATTTACTAGTGTCATGGAATTCCATGCATGCCCTCTCTAAATGCTTCTGTGGTAAATAAAATGTTTTTATTTACATGACACAGTGTGGAGATCCAAGAACTCTCTGAGGCTGTAGCCTACCCCTGGCTATTGACAGACTGTATGATCCTGGATGACCACTATTACATCTGAGTCTCCAAGATTTCTCTTTAATTATTCATCCAAAATAGATCATCTTTCCCTTTTCTTCTCTCCACCTTTGTTACCTTGCTTCCCAGAAAAACAATTCCTAGGTACTCATTGCTGAAATCAGTCAGGAAACCACCTGCTGATATTCGATAACCCTTTCTATCTAGCCCACCACTTTTCTAAGCCATTGCCACACAAGCCCCTCTGGGCATCCCCCTGCAAGCACACTATGCAGTATGAAATAGATGCTCTATAATTACTGCTGAATCACACTGCTAATCTGTCTTTATTAAATACCTCTCCCACAGAATGTTCTGAAGGCTTACAGTTCAAAGGAGTAAGATGTCCCATCTGTCCACAGCCAGGCTTTGCCACTGCCATTGCGGGAGAGCCCTGTCCAATAAGAGTAGAAAAACTCAGAGTAGCTCTGAGGCATGGCAAAATCCTGTGAAAGGCACACAAGAAAACCTTTAGCTTGGAGATGCTTCAACCAGGGGTACAAGGATGTATGGGATTAGCATAGCTTCTAGAAGAATAACATGGAGACCTGATAGGTGATCCTTTCTCACACACACATGACAATAGACTCAAGAGGAAAAGGCACCTGTCATGAAGCTCTTTAGAAATTTGTCCAGTAAGTAAGGGACACATCGGTAGAACATGCTTTGTCTTAATAAGCGTGGAATATACATAGATATTATGAAAACAGGAGTCATGTTGACCAATACTGTAACAATTATTCTTAATGTATAAGATTAAACATAAAATTGATATAAAAGATTAGAGAAACTGAGTGTGGTAGTGCATGCCTTTAATTCCAACACTCGGGAAGGAGAGGCAAGTGGATCTCTGTGAGTTTGAGGCCAGCCTGCTCTACATAGCCCACTCCAAGATAACCAGGGGTACAAAGTGAGACCTTATCTTTTTTTTTTTTTTTGGTTTTTTCGAGACAGGGTTTCTCTGTGTAGCTTTGCACCTTTCCTGGAGCTCACTTGGTAGCCCAGGCTGGCCTCGAACTCACAGAGATCCACCTGCCTCTGCCTCCCGAGTGCTGGGATTAAAGGCGTGCGCCACCACCGCCCGGCTGAGACCTTATCTTAAAAAATAAGTGAGGGATATATAAACAGAGAGACAGAGACACAGACGTGGAAACACAGACACAGAAGGAGATACAGAGAGACAGAGGTAAAATTAAATCAGAGGCCTGAAATACGGCTCAGTTGGTAGAGTGCTTGCCTAGGTTGCATTGAGCTTTGTGTTCAGTCTCTGTCTCCAAAAATAATTTAGTTGTAATTAATTAATTAAACAGATGCTATTGTCATTACTAGTGATTAATGAATTAAAACGGAATAAAAACAAGTGGGAGAAATATTTATAAAATAGGTGAAATTATTCTAGAAAATGGAAAAATTGTTAGTAAAAAACTGGAGAAGTAGTTGCTATAAATGAGAACACAATTATGGAGATACTTAAATGTAAAAAGAAGTAAAGGGGACTTAGAAGGATGACATGAATCTCACACTAGAAAGAACAGAAAAATGTAAATTTTCATATACATATATGTATATCATTCCTACACATATAGCCATATACTAATATATGACAATTCCATTTCCAATATTCAGCTGTAAAAACAAGCATTGTATACTTTATTTCATATTTGAATGTTAGTTTTGAGTTTTTATATATGTGTGTTTAAACTGGGTTACTCAGAGAAGGCAAGAATCTAGTAAGAGTCCATAGGGAGTTTTCAAGAAAAAGGAAGTAGGATGCAAGTCATATGAAGGAGAGAAATAGGACAGGAAGGGTTAAATGGGTTGCAAGTGGGAGGGCAGGGTAGAAGAGGAAGTATGGGATGGACAAAAAACATTAATGACCTTTGAAAATTCTATGTACAAACTCACTACTCTAGAATCTTATTAAAATACACACATGCCCATATATAAAATGGTTTGAATGGAGTTCCCTATAATGGGAGCAGTGCCTCCCCCAGACTCCATAGGCTATCAAACAAAAAGCCAAGTATCAACAAGTCTTGGAATGTTGCTTAGTGGTAGATTGTCTACCTTGCATTCATGAGGCCTGAATTCAATACCCAGCACTCAAAAAAAAAAAAATACCAGTTCCAGATTTGTGTCACATCTTTTTAAGCTGTTGGTCAATTAGGTTCCAGAGACACGTAAAAATGTTTTGATTATTCTTATATTTGCCTTGGCCAGCCGTGTGTGTGTGTGTGTGTGTGTGTGTGTGTGTGTGTGTGTGTGTGTGTGCAGTTTACTACAATTATTGTCAGACTATTTTCAATTGAAAGCTTTTTAATGTTTATAACAGAAAGACAGGCTGTAATAGTATCACTTTTCGTAGATCACATCATTATTCTCTGTCTACCCCATCTCAGACAGATAAATTTAGACATGTTCTACCTGCCCATTGACTGAAGGGGTAGTTGAACTATTTCTCATATTTATGTGCATTAGTTATGTGGGGAGAACACAGTTTTTATCCATTTCACGGATCCTTTGGAGCAACTGGAGTATGACTTGGGTTTCACTGTGAGCAAGTATGGAAATCTGTGGCTTGGAAACTTGACTCTTTACAGTGTTCTTGCCCTGTTCTTTTGGGAAACTCCTTCAAATACCAAAGCTCAGGAACTTACCAGCTCTTCCTGTGTACTTATCTTCAGCATGGTGGCATTTTCAGCCAGGCAGAAGTATTCACAGCCTTGCCAGTTTTTACTCTCTTTATAGAATTGGTAGCATTTGTCCCCATGCCACTTCCATTTTTCTGGGCAAGGACTGCATCTGTGTCCTTGAAAGGAAATAAACAAACACACTTTGGTTAGTTATCTTCTACCTGAGTCTGCTATGTTTCCTCTTTTGGAAATAAACAGTGTTTGATATTCCAAAACCTAATTTACATCTCTTAGATACTTGAGGAACACCTGTGATATCCACCCACTCCCCACCAGGAATGATCTATAGTTGGTGTTGAACATTCAGTGAAAATTAAAAGATAGTGCTGATATAGAATACTGAATCTGGTGACGAATGACTGAAATTTCCTTGCCTATGCCATGCAGAATGTAGACAGAATATTCCTTCATAAGGTGGCTCATATGATTATGCAATGGTTTGAATATGAATTTCCTCCCATAGTCTCATAAGCACTGGGTGCATAGTTTTGAGCTGGTGAGCTTGGTGATGTGATTGGATCCTGAGGGCTTTGAGATCATTGATGGACTGATTCCTTGATTGGTTCCAAATATGATGGCTTTAGTAGGAGGTGGTGAATATAGGGGTTAAGTTAGAAAACAGTCACTGGGGCATGTTCTTGGGTCTGTATCATATATATATATATATATATATATATATATATATATATCTCTTTATGTGTATGCCCTTTTCTCTACTTCAAGATGGCATGCATGATGTAAGTTGTCCTGCAGTGGCCTTTGTTGCGTCCGAGGGACTGAACTAGGCCCTCTGCATAAGCAAGACAGTTGTGTAGCTTGATCTGCTTGAGGGGCCCCTGGCAGTTGGATCAGGATCCATCCCTGGTGCATGAGCTGGCTTTTTGGAGCCCACTACCTA
>CABHPP010149299.1:19066-31039 GCA_902168425.1 Peromyscus attwateri
TGTAGGAGGGAATGGGGAGTGGGTGGGGGAGGAAGGCTGGAGGAGTGGGAGGAGGAAAGAGGGAGATCTGTGATTGATATGTAAAAATGAATATAAAAATTCTTAATAAAAAAAATCTGAAGCTGGAAGCTAAACAGGTCTTTCCTCTTTTCAAGTTGATATTCTCTGGTGTAGGTTCCTTGTACTCTTTCTATACAGTGTGTGTGTGTGTGTGTGTGTGTGTGTGTGTGTGTGTGTGTTTGCATGTGCATGTGTGTGTGTTGGGGGGTAGACATTTGCAAGCCAAACAATTAAGTGCATAAGTTGAGAGTAAGATGGGATATGCGGGTACTTGTTACATGTATGAGTACCATGAATATCATGGTATAGATGTCTGAACATTATCTTCTGAGAATCAGGAACATGCATCTAAGTCGTGTGTGTGTGTGTGTGTGTGTGTGTGTGTGTGTGTGTGTGTTAGAGTGGCCATTTAATAATATCCATGGTTGCATCACTATTTTATTTTGGAGGTGATGGAGATTTGAACACTGTTTACTCTAAGCTATATACTGAGCCATATACCATGTTTTCTAACCTTTTGTTTTGAGACCAGGACTTACTTAGTGATTCAGGCTAGCCTTCAGCTCAATTTATAGCCCTGTATAGCTTTGAATTTGTGATCTTCTTGCTTTAGTAGCTGGGATTGCAGGCTCATACTACCATGCTTGACATGTACCTTACATGGGGTTTCTATTGTTGTGATGAAACACCATGACCAAAAAGTAAGTTGGGGAGCAAAGGGTGTATTTCACTCAGTTCCATATAACAGTTCATCATCAAGAGCAGTGAGGGTAGGAACTTAAGAAAGGAGAGAACCTGGAAGTAGGAGCTGAGGAAGAGACCATGGAGGACTACAGCTATCTGGTTTACTCAGCCTGCTTTTTTATATAACCTGGGACTATCAGCCTAGGGAAGACACCTCCCACCATGGACTGGGCCCTCCCCCATCAATCACTGATTAAGATTACAGCTGGATCTTTTTTTAAAAGATTTATTTGTTATCTATACAGTATTCTATCTGCATGTATGCTTGCAGGCCAGAAGAGGGGCCAGATCTTATTGCAGATGGTTGTGAGCTACCATGTGGTTTATGGGAATTGAACTCAGGACCTATGGAAGAGCAGCTAGTGCTCTTAACTGCTGAGCCATCTCTCTAGGCCTTACAGATGAACCTTATGGAGAAATTTTCTCAATTGAGGTTCTGTAGCTTGTGTCAAGTCGACATAAAACTATCCAGGACAGCATGGTTTTAAGAACAATTTAGTATCAAACTACTGCTAAAATCTGAGTAGTCAAATGGATCACAATGGAGAATCCAGCAAACAATCTGCATGCATGCAGATGACTCAGCTTTAACAAAGGCTCAAAGAACACAGCATAGTGAATGAACAGTGTCTTTAGTGTAGGTTATGGGGAAAACTGATATTCATATGAAGAAGAATAAACTGGACCCATGTTTCTTGCCACATAAGGAAATCAACTGAAAATGGGTCAAGGGCTTAAGTGTACAAACAGGAATTGTGACTCTACTAGAAGGAAACACAGGAAAGATATGCCAAGACATTACTGTAGAGAGAGATTTTTGGATTTGAACTCAAAAGCTTAAACCACAAAAGAAAAAGTGATGAATGTGATTCTAACAAACTAAGATGTTTCTACATTCATGGCAAAGGAAGTAATAGCATGAAGAGACAACCTTCAGAGTGGAAGATCATATGTGTAATCTACTCACATAGAAGAAAACATTTTGAATAGGTCAGGAGCTCAACCCAAAAATAAAACCTCCAAATAATCCAATTAAAATGGGTAAATGATATAGGAGACATTCCCCAAGGAAGACATGCAAACTGTTACAAATACATGAAAACTGCTCATTATCACTTGTGGTGATGTTTTGTTTGTGATCTAACAAATAAAGCTTGCCTTAAGGTCAGAGTGTAGAGCTAAGCCACTAGTTAGCCATAGAGGCCAGGCAGTGGTGGCACACACCTTTAATCCCAGAACTAGGGAAACAGAGGCAGATGGATCTCTGCAAGTTCAAGGCTACCCTGGGCTACAAAAGATTGATCCAGTCTAAAAGATAAACAGAGCCTGGCAGTGGTGGCTCACACCTTTGATCCCAACACTTGGGATCTCACGCCTTTAATGCCAGCACGAGGAAGGTGGAGTCAGGAAGTGATATGGCTGGGCAGAGAGAGGAATAAGGTGGGAGGAGACAGGAGCTTAGGCCCTTAGAGTCTGAGGATTCCTAGAGGTAAGAAATCTTTCTAGTGGCTAGCTGCTCTGCTTCTGTGATCTTTCATCTTTCACCCTGATATCTGACTCTGGGTTTTTATTAATAAGACCAATTAAAAATTGTGCTCCAGTCATTAATCACCACAAAATGCAAATCAAAGCCACAATGAATACCATGTAATCCTTGTGAGTTAGAATGACAATCAATTAAAAACTGAAAAATAACAAATATTTGAAAGAAAACGTAGAGAGGAGAACTCTTACACATTGTAGGTTAAAATGTAAACTAGTACAGACATTATAGAAAACAATATGCAGATGTCTCAAAAAACTCAAATATGACTAATATGTAATCTGGTAATCAGATTATTATGCATGTATCCAAATGAAATGCAACTATGATATTAAACATATATCTTCACTCCCACGATTATTATAGTATCCAAGAAATGAACTTGGCCAAATTGTCCATGGACTGACGACTGGATAAGAAAATAAAGCACATATGCAACAGGTACTACTAAGATATTGCAATATAATGAAAGTTTGACCATTTACATCAAAGTTCACAGAAGTAGATAAGATAGATAAGTGAAAAGAACCAAGCACAGAAAGACAAATACTACATGTTTTCACTCATTTGTGGAAATGAAAGCAATGATTTCATAGAAGAGATAATCATGTAGAAAGGAGAGATTCTAAAGTCTGAAAGTGGTGTGTGAAACAAGAAGTGATACCATGGAACTAAAGACACTGAAAGAGATACATCGTTATATCTGATTTAGTGTTAATTTAACATTACTTAAGCAACTGGGAAAATAAAAGTAAGGGGCTAGAGTGATGGATCAGTGGCTGTTCTTTCAGAGGACCCAGGCTCGATTCTCAGCACCCTTACAGTGGCCCAGAACCACCTGTAACTTCAGTTCCAGAAGATCCAATACTCTTTTTTGCCCCCCCACCAAGAGCACCAGGCATGCACCTGGTGCATATGGATACATGCATACATGCATACACATAAAATAAAACAACTAAATCTAAAACAAAATTTTTTAAGAAGTTCGAGAAAAAAAATTTCCCCACGACACAGCACTTGTGAATGTTATATGTGCAAGCATATATGCGTGAACATGTTTCAGGGGAGATGCATACTTTTGATCAGCTAGGTGAATGTATGCCATGAAGATGTACTGCTTTCAGATGTTTTGTTCATATTATGTAGAACTAGTGAAACAATAATGGTCATAGAGTTCCCAAACTGAACATGGGTGCTCCCTATGAGCTTCTCCTACAAAGTCCCTGTCTATGTAAAAGGCTTCACATGACAATAGCCACAACATGGTCAATGCAGCAAGAATGTGCAACAAGGCATCAATCTCAGGTAGGTCAATCATTTGCTTATTTGTTTTGGTTTTTTAATACAGGGTCTCACTGTATAGCCTTGGATATCCAGTAACTCACTCTGAAGACCTAAAGTTTTAGGCTGGCCTAAAACTTACAGAGATCTTCCTGCCTCTGACTCCTGATTACTGGATTAAGGGCAGGTGCCACCATCGCCTGGCTGGGTCAGTCAGTATTATGACACATGGACATGATATCATCTAAAAATATGTGGTTATTTTCCATTTGTTTATTTTCACTAGATTTTGGGCACATAGGATATTAGTCAATTTATATCTGTGACCCAGACTTTCTTTCTTGCACCTCACACAGCATTTATTCTTATCATCTTATATTTAAATTGATTATTGTGGTGATATATTGTGTACCTTAATAAAATTTGCCTGAAGATCAGAGAACAGAACAAGCCACTAAATTAAACGTAGAGGCCAGGCAGTTTTGGCACACAACTTTAATCCTAGAATTTAGGAGGCAGAGATCCGTGTGGATCTCTCCGTGAGTTCAAAGCCACACTGGATTACATGAAATTAACTCAGTCTAGGGGAGAAAATAGAGCCAGGTAGTGGTGGCACACACCTTTAATCCCAGTACTGGGAAGCACACATCTCTTTAATCCCAGGAAGTGATGGCTGGGCAAAGAAAGGTATATAAGGCATGAGGAGACAGGAACTAAAGGCTTTTCAACTGAGGAACCCCTTTCAGCTAGAGGCCTTTTGGCTAGAAAGCTTTTCAGGCTGAGGAGTCCTAGAGGAAAACAATGGCTTGTTCCTTTGTTTCTCTGATCTTTAGGCAAATTTTATTAGGGTACACAATATATTTGAATAGCTTTTTTTTTAAAGCTAGATGAGAATTCCAGGGACCATTGTTTTCAGAGATACCAGGATTATCTTTTTGGTAATATAGAATCTTAAAAAGAAAAAAAAGCCCATTGGGCTGGCAGAGAAACAGAAAAAAGAGAATTGTGGTAAACGAGGCCAATAGTCATGTGGAAAAGAACCACTTAGAGACGTGTGCCTTGAGACACTTTACTGAGAAAATCATTCACTCATTGTCTGCTTACAGAAGGAGAAGTGGCGTGGGGGAGGGATGATGATGCAACTGTGGTACTTTTGAGTTTCTAAAAGAGAAACCAACACGGGCTGCAAAATGTAGGTTGCTTCCTGTGCTTGTTTTGTGGAGAGGGCAAAGGAGAGGGCTCACTTGAATAGAGGGTGCTGGGATGAAACTTTCAAGAAAGGAGAATAGTAAGACAGAGTGAGTGGCGGGGTCTGGGTGGGGCACTGAAGTGATGTTGACAGTTAGCATCACTGGCAGCTTTAGCTTGCCCATTACGGTCATTGTCATTACTCTGGGTTCTTTGTAAGATTCATATTTTTGACTGAGAGACGAGACATGGTGAACTAAAATGACTGTGATTTATTTCAAGTTCTCTGAATTTTGAAACTAATCCCTGCATGAGTCTAAAAATTTGAAAATTGTGGTTAGAACATCCCCAACACTTTCATCGTGCTGGATTAGTGTGTGCCGACGTAATTGAGGCACATCCGTGTATTAGTTGCTGATGGAGCTGTTTAGGTTATTCTAAATTAACTACTTTTCTTGTTTTAAATGCTGAAATTTGAAGAATTCCTTCCTGTACGGTGACACAGACGTGTGTAAGCAATTATAATTCGATGTCTGATCATGATTATGCGGCTCAAACTTTTTATTGAGAAGGCAGGAAAAGTACATCTAAAAAATACATGGTTCTAGTTACCCAGATGGGAAATTCAAGTCCAGACAGAACAATGTCCATGATCCAGAGAGACAGGGGCATGCTCACCTCCGCTTCTGTTGTAGAGTTCACGA
Source organism: Peromyscus attwateri (assembly GCA_902168425.1). Lineage (NCBI taxonomy): Eukaryota > Metazoa > Chordata > Mammalia > Rodentia > Cricetidae > Peromyscus > Peromyscus attwateri. The sequence goes on from CABHPP010149299.1 coordinate 24,587, forward strand.
CACAGTTTTACAGCTACCTGCTGCAGGGTTTCTATGAGTTTCCTGTTCTGGATCTGGAGGGACTGCAGTTGCCGAGATATGTTCCCTAGCCTTTCATCCTTTTCAGTGATGCTGTCTTGCTGGGTATTGGAGAGCTGGTAGAACTGAAAAACTAAGTCATGTGATGAAGTCAGACTGTATAGCTCATTTACCTGTTTCTGTTTTCTGCACATGGGGGAGACAATAAAGCATATAGCTTAACATCTTAGTACTGAGCGCTCACATTGCCATATCCAGTGGTATAGTTAACAGTGTCCTCTCAGGCAAATTTATATTTTCACCTCTGTTGGAAAATGTGAAGTCATAATAGTGGTTCTTAACCTCAGAAACCTCAGAAAAGAGCCCAATACTAAACTATTTTACGCTCAATAAATATTTTATGCACAGCCAAACCTAATACCAATCTAAAGCTGTAAATCTACCCCTCTATTGACATTTAATATGTTGAATATTAGAAGAGTGGCATAATTTATTGTTCATTCCATTGTTAAAATGGTCAGATCTCATTTCCATATTTTTGTAGATTTGTAGTTAGGGTTGGTAAGGATAAGTAACGTCTTTAGTGTCACTCAACTAAAATATTTCAACAGAGGTTTGAACTTCAGTTTTCTAAATCTAGAGAAATTCGTCATTAGTCATGAGAGTTGCTTTATGCTCCTAAGAAAAAAAGGTGATTACAAAACAGTGCTGTATCAGTATGATGTAAATTTGGAGATAGAGAGAACTAACAGAATTTCTTTTTAGTTCTTAAATGTATGTTTATAAATTTAACTTTTGCTTCAAATAAATCAAATCAAATCAGTGTGTGACCTCCTTGTCTGCTTTGCTATATGGCTTTTACCTGGGGTCACCTTCAGCATTTCAGGACGAGGCTGTACATTCATTCCTACTGAGTTGCTCTAGGAACACAACATTGCTGTCTTGAATTGTAAAGGTTTTATTTATTTGTTTGCTTGTTTGTCTGTTTTTACACATTCAATATTCCTTGTTGATTTTCATGTACTTTTTTTCAAGATAACTGTATTATTGCCTAGCCTTTTTCACAAATATAGTGGCGTAGCACTTCTTTGATCCTTGTGTAGAGGGTGGATGTGTGCAGAAAACACTTTCTCCTGCATCAGTCCACAACATCACGTAAACGCATAGCAGATGCCAGAGCTGTACCACCAGAGCAAGGGGCGGGGGGAAAGATTAACGTGCATGCTCTCTGTAGTGGTGATTTACATACTGACATGTAAATGGTTACAATACTTATCTCAAAGAGGATGTTTTCTTCTAACTCAAAAATGCTTGCTGTTTTTTAGTACATCAACTCCTAGCCATTTTAACAGTTGCCTTTAGAAAGAGGACAAGACTCCAGATTTAGGGTTTTAAGACACTCATAGCAAGAGTTTCTTCTCCTGGGCAAACGGAGGAATCAGGAACCTCCCCCAGTATAGAGCACGGAGCAGACTTACACACAAGGCCCAGGGCTGCCAGGCCGATGAGCAGCACCAAACACAAGGTCAGCAGGGTCAAGGCCACAGGGCGCCAGACTGAAGAGGGAGTCTCATTCTCTGCAGGGAACAAAGAGAAACTGAGGATGGCATTTTCTTTCTCTTGGATTAAAGTCAGTTACCGTGAGGTACAGAGGTTGGAGGACATTCTAGATGCAAAATGAAGGCAGTCAGGACTTTACCTGCTGTCCTCAGAATCATGGCCACAAAACCCACTTAAGCCTCACTTTTACATCTAGTTCATTCATAAGTCCCACCACATCTGATTTCTCCATGAGGCCTACTGCACAGAGTCACATTATTCATTACTATGACATTTAAATGGTTGTTTTTAGAACCTTATGCTTGTCAAACTTCTGACTGTGGAGGCCAGGTGTGAAGGCACACACCTTTAATCCTAGCACTTAGAAGGCAGAGGCAGGAAATTCTCTATGAGTTGGAGGTCAGCCTGGTCTACATAGAAAATTCCAGGCCTGCCAGGATTGCATTGTGAGACCCTGTTTCAAAAACAAACAAACAAACGAAAAACAAACATGAATGTGAAAGATTCTTAAATATGCCTGACATGAGACTGGGTATGGTGGTGCACACCTACAATCCCAGCAGCGTAGATAGAGATAAGGAGATCAGGAGTTCAAAGTCATCTTTAACTACATTAGAGAGTTAGAGACCAACTAGTGTTGACAAAAACAAACAAAACATTCAAAACCCAAGAATCCCAAACCCTACCAAGGAGTAACTTTTTACATCATCAGGAAAACTTTGCAATTAAATTGTTCTTAATTTTGCAAAATATGCCCTGCCCCCAGTGTTCTGCCTATGTGTCTTTAGGAACACAAATGCCATGTTCACCAACAGCAATGATGGTTTTATTGTTTATTTTTTTGTTTTCTTATATAAGAGTTCTAATTTGTAAGAATCTTATATATTCATTTACTAGCTTTATATCTTCCCCAAACTAAATTATAAAGGAACATGACCGTCATTTCTCAGAGATGGATATAACTATTTCAAGTTCACACCAGTCAAGCAATAAATGAAAAACAAACAAAGAAACACTAGGGACAGTATCCTCTTCTTGATTTTGTTCCTGTGGGTTTGACCTGTCACAGTAGAGTAGCCACTGTTACCAGGAGACCCATCACCTGGTGAGATCACTTATGTGGGTTATGACCAAAGGCAGCTGACAGATTTTAACTCTCCTCCAGTGCAGACAACATCTCGGGTTTGTAACTAGAACAGAACAAAAGCAGAGAGGAACCAGAAAGTTCTGTACTCTCTATGTTCAATTTAATTAAGAATTCAAGTCAGGTTCTAAAACAGAAAGAACAAACATACATAAATTCACTTCTGACTCACTAGAAATCCACTGGCCACACTAACCAGAGAATTAGGCAGGCCATCTTCACTCTCCCCCTTGTCCTCCAATTCCAACCCCTAATCTTACCCCCAGCTCATAGCAGACCACCTACTGGGGCCCCTCCTTTCTTGGCCTCTACATATTGACCCTCACACATTGATAGTGTGAGACTTCAATACCTCACACTCACCAATAGACAGGTCATCCAGACAAAACAAAACAACCAAAAAAAAATATGCTGATGATAAATATGTTCTAAACAAAACGGACTTAACAGACATGTACAGAACATTTCCCCCAAACACACACACACACACACAAAATATACACCTTCTCCCCAGTAGCTCATGGGATTTTATTCCAAAATTGACCACCTATTAGGAAACAAATCAAGTCTCAATGGATACAAGAAAGTTGAAATAACACCCTATATTCTATCTGAACACCATGGATTAAAGCTAGATATCAGTGACAGCAGAAACAGCAGGAAGCTTACAAACTCATAGACATTGAACAATTCACTACTGAATGAAAAATGAGTCAAGACAAAATTTAAAAAGAAATTAAAATCATTTTAAAATAGAATGAAAATGAAAACACAACATACCCAAACTTATGGGAAATAATGAAGGTGGTTCTAAGAGGCAAGCTCATAACACTAAATGCTCACATTAAAAAACAAAATTAGAGAGGTATTATATTCGTGACGTGATACATCTGAAACCTCTAGAACGAAAAGAAGGAATAACACCCCAAAGGAGTAGACAACAAGAAATAATAAAACTCATGGATGAAATAAATAAAATAGAGACAAAGTATAATTTTTAAAATCAATGAAATAGAGTTGGTTCTTTGAGAAAATCAGTAAGATTGACAAACCCTTATTTAAATTAATTAAAGGTGAGGGAGAAAAGAACAAAAATAACAAAATTAAAAACAAAATGAGGACATAACAACAGACACCAAGGAAATCCAGAGACTCATAAGGACATACTTTGGCAACCCATACTTCACCAAATTGGAAAAATTTAAAGAAATGGATAATTTTCTTGGTATATATGATTTACCAAAGTTAAATTAAGATCAAATAAGCAATGTAAACTATAACCTCTAGTGAAATATAATCAGTCATTAAAAGTCTGCTACCAAAAAAATATCATGGCCAGATAGTTTAGCATGGAATTGTGTCAACTTTCAAAGAAGATTTAGCTCCAATATTCCTCAAATTATTCCACAAAATAGAAACAGGGGACACTGCCCAATTCTTTTAACTAGGCCATAGTTACCCTGATATCTAAACCACATAAAAACCCAACAAAGAAAGGAAATTACAGACTAATTACCCTGATGAATATAAATGCAAAGGTTCACAGTAATATACTTACAAACTGAAACCAAGAACCCATTAAAAAGATCATCTACCACGATCAAGTAGGCTTCATCCAAAAGAAGCAGGGATGGTTCAATATACATAAATCAATTAATGTTATCCACCATATGAAAGACAAAAACCACAATATCATCTCATTAGATGCAGAAAAGGCCTATGACAAAAGCCAACACCCCTTCATGATAAAAGTCCTGTAGAGAATATGGAAGGTATATAAGAAACATACCTCAAAATAAGAGGCGATTTACAGCAAATCCACAGCCAACATCAACATCAACATAAGTGAAGAGAAAAATCAAAGCATTTCCACTAAAATTAGAAACAAGACAAGGTTGTTCACTCTCTTTATACCTATTCAATATAGTACTTGAAGTCTTAGCTAAAGTAATAAGACAACTGAAGGAGATCAAGAGGACACAATTGGGAAGGGAAGAAGTCAATGTATTTTTATTTGCAGTTGGTATGAAATGCTAAGGGCCATAGACATATACAGCAGATGACAGCTGATATGCAGGTGTCAGCCCACCAGATGAGTAATTCTCTAATGGAGGAACCTCATTTCAAGCAATGCTTATGAGGACACAGACTCTGAATACTGTTTGCTTCTGTATGTAATTTTCTCATGTGCTACTCTAATTTTTTCCCTAAAGCAAGATAGGGGATTCTTCCTACAGCATGGATTGGTAGTGTGCTTTCTTCATGAATATATTGGGCATACTTATTTCTGTGGATTGACAGGAAGATGATTTCTTCTTATACTGTGTAACTATGGTGAATAAAATAAACTTTCACAGCTAGGCCTTTGTTCCACAAAAACTGTGAGAGACTTAGAAAACTGTTTTATATCAGAACTCAGGCTGACACAGGAAAACAGTTGAGTCCAAACTGGCTAAATTCCTTTAATCTTTATGCTGAGAATTACAGTTACAAGTTTCGTGTACATCATGAAGTGATACAAAGCTTCAAAAGAGCTTTAGATTAGACCAGGTGCCTTGCTATCACAAGGTCACACAGCTGAACTGCCTGGCTAGATTGTAAACACAAAGACAGCTCAATTACTACTAGCTGGTAAATGATTCAGTCCTTGCACCAATTCCTGACCTCAATTTGTATAAATATATTCTGGCCAGTCAAAGCTACAGAAAATAACTTGACTCTAGCCCCTAATAAGGGCTACAGGTGTTCTTAGGTAATCAGAAGTTACACACAGAATAAGAAAATATATTTCAAGATTTAAAAACACTTTTCTGTTTTTTTTGTCACTGTGCTATTGGAGAATGCTCTAGTGAGCTCATATTAAAAAAATTAAGGCAAACCTGAGTTCCTACCAAACCATTTATGACACAGCTCTCTTTCTGTAAATACTTCCAGAAAGCCCAGCACTTCTGCCAATCACAAAATGCTAGATAACTTAATGACTGACTCTTATTTGCAACTGCAATTGCACTTTACTGCCAATTAGGAAACTGAGAGATTTATTACTTGTATGTATCGGGATGACTCTGTTTCATATTGTTTACTGAAATGTGGCCTTAAAATATAACTCCTATATTCAACATAAAAGTTTCTGTTAAATATATATATAGCTGTAAGAACAAAGAGAGAGAGCCTTCATGAGAAAATAGACAGAGAAGCCTAGATGAGAAAAGAGAACAAATACAAAAATAAAATTACCATCATAATGTGTATGTTTCTTCCTATACCTCTCTGATTAAAAAAAAAAAAGGCATAAGTTTCGCTATACTGCAGCTTTTTCTTTAAGCCCTGTCCTGCAGCCCGAGGAGCGGATCTCCATGGGCTGTAATAATGAAAGTAGACGTAAGTGACCCTATAATTTCCACCAGCAAACTCCCACAGCTGATAAACACTTTCAGCAAAGTAGCAGGATAGAAAATTGATACATGAACCCAGTAGCCTTCCTATATACAAAAGAAAAACAGACAGGGAGAGAAATCAGGGATACAATACCTTTCACAATAGCCTCAAAAAACATAAGATATATTGGTGTAACTCTAACCAGGAAAGGAAAAGACTTGTATAATAAAAACTTTGAGACACTGAAGAAAGAAATTGAGGAAGGCATCAGAAGATGGAAAGATCTCCCATGCCCATGGATTAGTAGGATTAGTAAAGTAAAAATCAGTTTTATCAACAGCAATATACAGATT